>JAEMOT010001373.1:160544-266641 GCA_019297695.1 Apostasia ramifera | reverse complement strand
TATATATATATATATATATAAATATATATATAACAATAATTTATTTTTTTAAGCAGGGGTTTAAATTCTTTTAAAATATTTAAAAGTATTTTTCATTGAAAAAAATTTAAAAGGAGACCGAAAAGTCGAGCTCTCATTAGTCGCATCGGAGAAGGGACGCGTCGGAGGGAAAGTGCTCCGATGATGGAAGCAACCGATCGTTCCGACGGGAACGACGAAACAGCTTCAGGGATCTCGTCTGCGCAGATAGAGTATGTAAGTTACGGCGGAGAGCACCATCTCCCTCTGATCATGAGCCTTGTTGATGACGAGCTCAGCGAGCCCTACTCCATCTTTACCTATCGCTACTTCGTCTACCTATGGCCAAATCTTACCTTTCTCGTATGTTCTCTTATCCTCCCTGTTTCTTCCCCCTTCCCTCTACTTCTTCGTTTTGGCGGTTTGGTTTCCTTTTACTTGGTCTTCCTTTCCGATGCTAGTCGCCCTTCTGTTTCTGGTTCCAGGCTTTTGACAAGGGAAAGTGCGTAGGAACGGTGGTTTGCAAGATGGGAGAGCACCGCAGCACCTTCAGAGGTTATATCGCCATGCTTGTTGTCATCAAGCCCTACAGAGGCAAAGGCATTGGTAAGTTTCTGAAAACCAGTGAATCAAACTATGGGCTCGACAATATCTGTTGAACTACCCCATTTATTCACCTCCATTGTCAATGAGAATGCATTTGAAAGACCTACCTATCTCTCTTCACTAACAAAAGAAGTTCTCTGAATTTTTCGAAGGCCTCGCTCTTCGACTTTTGGAGGTATGCTTAAGTTTGCTTAGAGTGTTCGTTGATGAAAGTGACGAAGTAAGAGGCTCTACCATGAGTCTTCTGATTTGCATACATTGGGGTACATCTTCAAGGATCTCTTATTCGTCTCCATTAGCAACTTTACAAAAGTTCTTTTGTCTGATTCCCGACAAGACAGTCGAAACACTTGGTGATTTAGCACAAGGCTCTTCTTCTCGAGGACTTCCAAGGCATTTCTCATTCAAGTGGCCTAGCCTTTTGTGTCTTGCTTTTTGTCTCCCTCTCTAATTGCTTCCTTCAGGGGTCTTGAACAAGCCCTAGCCTTTAGCTTGTAGACTGAGTACACTTCACTCTTCTAGTTGTTAAGTGCTCCTTTAGCTAGCTTCCACTGCCGCTTGTCAAAGGTATTGATGTACTCTTCTTCAAAGTTCCCTGTTGAAATCTGGTTTAGACGGATGCTTGTGTTTGGGACATGTCAGATATCCTTCTACATTAACTTGCATCCCAAGATGGTGTCAAGTCCAATGTCTTCACGATCAACGATATTCAACACACCATTGTTTCCCATTCTGTCAACTCCAAAGTCGCCTAGCAGTGTGTCAAAAATAACTTGCTATATAGTAGAAAGCTTCGGAGTCAACCACCCACACCATGTTGTGGCAAGCAAAGGCACTCACCTTTCTCTTCAATTGTCGATAAGACTGGTTGTTTGTCTTTGATTATGATTAAGGTGACTATGCCTAAAGACAAGGTTGTGAGCTTTTCATTTTCACCTTTTGTGTGCTACGACTTGCGACATTTTCCTTTCATGTGTCCTAGCTTGTCGTAGTAGTTACATCAGAGTTCCTTCATATTACATGGCTATTTTTAACTGAACCATTCTGTTGGAGTAGAAATCAATTATTCTTAGGAGCCGTTTGGTATGGGGTTAGAATACGTTAACGTTTACACGGGGTTGCTTACCAGCTTACCCCAGCTGGGGTATGAAATTTATTCCGGATTTCACTTTGGTGTTAACTCGATTTACCCTAATATCCCTTTTGGTAGTTTAATAGTCCAACCTGGGGTAAAAATAAAACCAAATCAAATTAAAACCTTAAAAATTGTCTGATATTTTCAAATGCAAAGTGAACATGCTTGAATAATATAGAAGCCAGTGCCAGATGAGATTATGTAAAGGCCAAGTATATCATTAAACAACAGACAAAATAAGTAAACAACTCAAATGCAAATAACAATAAATTATCCCCGAGTTCAAATTAGCATGCAAGATCAAATTGCACAACATAAACTAGTAGTACCAACTCTCAGGAGCCGTTTGGATAGGGGGTAAGATAAGCTAATCCAGGTTAACCTAGGATAACTTTGAATTCAGTTTGGCAAATAAATAAGTTAACCCAGGATAGTAAATAAAAAAGATGAAATAGAAAGAAAACTGTTACTAATCCATTCAACACAGAAATAATACAATCATCATAAACAATAAAAAAATATGAAATTGCATATATTCGTCAAGATCAACATCCTCGTACAGTTGAGCACCATGATCTTCATCGATTCATTACCCCCTACAACAAACAAAGTATAATTAAATATGATACAGTGAACAGTATTAGTAGGTTAATTACTTCAAAATTTTAGTATAAGTTAATCTGGCTCATCCACATCTGTTCAATAATTGCCGTCCGCATAATTTCCCCCGTCGTTGTTCAGTTGCAAATACATAAGTTGTTTGGTCTTCATCTTCAACCTGTTCCTCCAAACTCTCCTCTTGCTCTAAATCAGCCTCTCGCATGTTGAAGTAGGTATCATGACCATGATATCTATCAATGTAATTGTGCAAAATACAACATGCAAGTACAATATCCGCTTGTATATTAAAGGAAAATGATTTCATATCAGTTAATACTTTAAACCTTTTTTTAATATACCAAACGTGCGTTCAACAACATTTTCATGTTTACCTCTCCACCTGGATACCAAGAATAACTGACATATAACATGAAATCACTTTGAGATTAATCAGGCCTTTATTTTTTTTTAAATTATCAAAAAAATCATCATTGCCCATATTTCAGAAGTGGAAAACCCACCAAATCACAAAATCAAGTAGGAAATAGTGGAAAACAGCACAGAACCGCAGAATGACAAACAGCACAGAACCAAGAAAAGCAGAGGGAATGACCATGCAGCAGGAATGAAGTGAAAAAAAAATAATGAAAGAATGGGCAGCAGGAATTTCAGGCAGAACACAAAAAAAAAACCCACCAAATCACAAAACCAGGTAGGAAACACAGTGGAAAACAGCACAGAACCGCAGGAATGAAGAGCCATTCCAGCACCCAAAAAAAAAAAGGACAAGTGCACAGCCATTGCAGCAGGTATGAAATTAAAAACAAAAAAAAAATTGTTAGAATGGGCAGCATGAATTCCAGGCAGAACACCAAAAAAAAAAACCCACCAAATCACAAAACCAAGTAGGAAACAGTGGAAAACAACACAGAACCGAGAATGACAAACAGCAAAGAACCAAGAAAAGCAGAAGGAATGACCATGCAGCAGGTATGAAATGAAAAAAAAATGTTAGCAGCAGGAATTCCAGTCAGGCCCCAAAAAAATAACTCACGAAAGCACAAAACCAAATAGGAAACAGTGGAAAACAGCACAGAACGACAGAATGACAAACATCACAGAACCAAGAAAAACAGAGGGGGTATAAACAGCACAGCACAGAACCAAACAAAGAAGAACAACACCAAACAAAGAAGAACAGAGGGGATCCACCGCATCAAACTCAGGGGATGGCAGATGTGCGAAAAGGGCAAAGTACTGGGCTCAGAAATTTGTATGTCGGCTACGGTAACTTGGATCGGCAAAAAGGTAAACATTTTCATGTTTACCTCTCCACCTGGATACCAAGGATAACTGACATATAACATGAAATCACTTTGAGATTAATCAGACCTCCAATTTTTTTTTTTTATTGTCAAAAAATTCATCATTGCCCATATTTCAGAAGTGGCGTAAGAACAAGTGTAATATCTGAGCAAATAAGTGTTGTATCTATTCATATACGAATTATAGCTTAACTGTAGCAGAACATAAACATTAAATGGGACTAAAAAAAAGTAGACTTACTAGAAAGCCGCTAGAGCAAAGTAATTAGGAGAGAATGCTGAAACTTGGAGGCACAGGTAAGATAACCATCCAAATTCAGCAATAAATAGGGAACCAAGGACAGAACAGGCCAAAAAAACAGCCAAAGCATAATGAACATAATTTGGAATAACATAGTGGAGATAAGAGCTCTCATTTTAAACAATGACAAAAGAGAAACATGGCATAAATTATGAAGTAACATGGTAATGAATCATGTAACATGGGTTACATAAGACAAAGTCCACCTAATAAGCATGGTAATATGGCTATGCCTCATAGCAAGAATTCTAGCAAAATGATAATCAATAAAATTGGTTAATAATGACAATGAGAACATGGGTAACATGACACAAAGCCAGGTCATCACACTGCACAAGCAGCACTCAACCCTCATAAAAACAGAGGGCAAAATCGCAGGTGAACAGCACAGAACCAAGGAATGCAGAGCCATTGCAGCAGCCACAAAAAAAAAAGTTGGACAAGTGCACAACCATTGCAGCAGGCGTGAAATTAAAAACAAAAAAAAATGTTAGAATGGGCAGCATGAATTCCAGGCAGAACACAAAAAAAAAAAAACCCACCAAATCACAAAACCAAGTAGGAAACAGTGGAAAACAGCACAGAACCGAGAATGACAAACAACACAGAACCAAGAAAAGCAGAGGGAATGACCATGCAGCAGGTAAGAAATGAAAAAAAAATGGTAAGAATGGGCGGCAGGAATTCCAGGCAGAACACAAAAACAAAAAATCCACCATCTCACAAAATCAGGTAGGAAACCCAGCGGAAAACAACACAGAACCGCAGAATGACAATCAGCACAAAACCAAGAAATGCAGAGGAAATTACCATGCAACAGGTATGAAATGAAAAAAAAATTGTAAGCAACAGGAATTCCAGGCAAGCAACCAAAAATAACCCACGAAATCACAAAACCAAATAGGAAACAGTGGAAAACAGCACAGAACGGGAGAATGACAAACAGCACAGAATCAAGAAAAACAGAGGGGGTATAAACAGCACAGCACAGAAGGTAGATCTGCGATTAGGGCAGTTAGATCTGCGATTAGAGAAGGCAGATCTGCCATTAGGGCAGACAGAGAGTAGAGAAATACGTTTACCTGAACAGATAAAACCAAGAACACTCACCGTCACCAAGCCAGAAGGCCGTCGCTGCCGGAGAGGCACTGCGCCGGCCTGCGTATCAGAGCATAAATTCCCCTCTGTCGCCGCGCCTGGAGCGGCGCCATCATCCGGCAGCTAGGTAGCGCAAAAAAACCCAACCGCTCGCGCAGGATTCGCGCGCGACAGAGAGCGCAGGTCCGCCATCTCCGCCCTTTCCCCAGATCTCGGCTGGGGTAGCTAAACCCGGGGGTAGGCGGGGTAAGGGAAGGCCGTTGGGTTTGTTAACCCAGGGGTAAAGGTTACGCGTTATAACGCGTTTGGTGGGTTAGCTGGGTTAACTTGAGTTAACCCAGCTAACCCACCTATCCAAACGGCCCCTCAGGGGTTATCATTTTGTTGACATTTAAACACATTTAATGAAATAATCTTTCTGACGGAAAATAAAAAAAATAAAGCTGCACTTCTTCGTCTATTTGAATATTCTTCTAGAAGTGATCATCATCATCATATCATTGATTCATTGGTCCCTACAATATATAATTACTAAGGGTGTGTTTGTTTGTAAGGTTAAATTTAAGAAGGTTAAAGTTAAATTTGGATATAGATATTTTTTTATTGAAAATTGTGAATGATGTGAAATAAAGTTAGTTATTATGTTGGGATATGTGAGGGATGTGATATAAAGTTAGTTATTATGTTGGAATATGTGAGGGATGTGATATAAGTTAGTTATTATTTTAGTAATATGTGTAGGATGTGAAATAAATTTAATTTTTAATATAAAATTTTATGTGTGATGTGATATGCCTAGTTAAAATTAAACCAGGTTAATTTTAAACTCCTAGACAAACGGGGCCTAATAGTTATAATAATTTAGTAAGATTCCTAGACTTGACATCCACAATTGTTCGATGATGCCTATCCGGACAATCTCTCCTTTTCGTTGTTCACTTATGGACATATGAGAAACAATTCAAAGCTTACATGATTAATTGGCCCAGTAAAATTTATTGACCTAACGAATTTGCAGAATCCACCATGAAAGTACACAAAATCTAGTTTGAAATCCTAAAGGTGTTTTCATCTTCAATTTTATACTTACAACCACCTAAGATTTTGGTCTCTTCATCTTGTTCAAGTTTAAGCTATACTTCACAAATGTGACAAATAGTAAAGACAAAGTGAGATTTCACTGTAAAGAGGATTCTGACAGTCAAAGCTTGTACTAACACACAGAAGAAATGATTGAATGCTATAACAAGTTGCACTTAATCTATATAAAATATAGAGGAAGACACATTAAAAACAAATACTAACTTACCTAAAATCAACTCGTACTAGCATAATGTTGTGTGGAATAGCACAAAATGATGACAAGTGAAACACTGCAGCATTTGTCATTGTCCACATTAATCTATCGTTAGCCTTTGTCCAATCTCATATTAAACTTCAAGGTTCGACTTAGATGCATCCATCTTAAAATTTGAATTATACAACTGAAAAATTTTGACTGTACACATGGTGTAGTTAGTTACGGGTAAATCAATGTTCTTTTAAAACATATACTTTTTTAAAATACACTGGTAGTTATGAAGTGATGGCTCCAATGTTATGATGACAAGTGGAAAGTTTGTAGATTTCACTTTCTACAACAGATGCAAGTAAGTATTTGGCTAAACTTTAATGAGCACGGTGATGAATGTTGGGTTGATTTGCTAGGTTTACTTAACCTGGCCAGACTGTAGGCCTCTAAATTGTTCTTGGATCATTTTTAGGTATGGTCAGGCTACCTGACTTGAGATCTTAATATATGCAATGTATGACTTGTGAAGGACTTGTATTGTCTATGTTCATACATGTAACTAAATAAGTTATTTACAAAATGTATACTTAGGTTGGTCGGCTCTACAGTTAGGCCGGACTTTTGTGCCTGTTTAATGCTTGCTTATTACTAATAGAGTGGAAACCTGCCATGCTACGGTAGGTTTGGCTACTGGATGATATATCAAGCTTACATGTGATTATGTCATGATAGCATAGTGATAGCTATACTGAAATAAATTTTGTATTTCTTAAAGCGGTCATCATCTCATCATATTTTTTTTAAATAGATTGTGTAATCCTGCACTTCATTGTTCAATTGTCATATTCTCCTTTGTTATGTTTATTTATTTTTGTTCTTTTTACTTTAAGTAAAGCGCTCATACCCCATCTATGCATCCTAGCATCTGAATCTTTGTCTGTATCAAATCTCATCAACCTTTCTCACCACTTAAAACTTCATTTTGTCCTTTCATATGCACTTATCTTGTAACATGTGTTTTAAATGTAAAGGTATTGTCTACTTTCATTTTAGCGAATTACGTGACTTGAGTACTTTCATAAGATTAGTCATCACGGTATTACCAGCTCAAGCACGTAAAACAACTGAGTTTCTCATCATTAGCTTCATGGTTTTAGCCCTAAAAATGCTTTTACTATTTGAGATCATATTATTTATTATTTACTTATACAATCTAGTAATTCTTATCCCTTTTTGATATGAGATAATTCATTCTTGTGTCCTACCTGAAAGTTTGCTAAGAGTCGCTTTTTATCTGAATGATTTCAATTTAATGATATAAACATCATCCTGATAATCGCTCCCACTCTCTTCGGTCATGGGTCATTATACATCTCCTCTAATATATATATATTGTATCATGCACATTGCATTTAATAGAATAATGCATTGACATCTATGAATCATACATCCCTAGAGATTTAACTTAATGTCAGTCCAACATGCGGAAGTAGACTGACTACCATATGTAGTGTAGTAAGCAAATTACTGTACTCGATTTCTTATGCTTCTTGTCTTAACGTCGTGACAAACTAAATGAACTTCTAATGCATATATTGCAATCTTTAATTGCAGCAACTGAACTAGTTACTAGATCAATTCAGGTGATGATGGAATCTGGCTGTGAAGAGGTATGCCACCATTGCAAGTTTACGTGCATATTTTAAAAGCTATATATATATATATATATATATATATATTGTTTGTGGCATTTAACTGTGTAGATTTGATTTAAGATAAACCTTGAAGGATGCTCAAAATGGATTACACTTTTTTTCCTCATTTTAACAAATAAGAAAATGTGACGCTCATAACCATTTATCATTCTGATGTAAACTCCTTGAACCACAATGATGTATTTGATTATACTACTATTAAAAGAATTGATTGTTACCTTTTTTTGGTTAGCAATTACTACAGCTAAAAAGGTTCAATCTCGTGATCTCAAGTGGAATTTTCTTGGCCAAGGAACGAACCAACTTATTTGTCAAAGGCCAAGACCAATTATATGTGGCTGGAATCAGTCAGATGATTTGAAAAGGAGATCGGGCTATGTCATGTGGGCTTGATGAGGACCATAACATGTTAAAAGTACTGAGAGGATTTGGACAGTTGATTCTCTTAATCGCTTTCAGCAAGTGCTTTGATATGTTCTTTCTTGTTGGTTGATTGCTGATGGATTGGCAGCTCTTAGTTCCTTGCTAGGGACTCAATGTATGGTCATGGTTGTCTCCTACATTGTATATCAGGCGATCAAACTTTTGTGAAGACAACGATGTGATAAAAAACAACCTCACGGTGATCGTGATTGAAAGATAGACGATACCATCTAATGCTTGACATAGATGACACAAAGGGGACATTCTGGTCAAACTAGTTTAGTGCTCTCATGCTAATTAGAATGATCATGATCACTTAGGAGATGTCATTGAGCTTTGTCAGACTATGGAAGTCCAAGTGGATCTCAGTAACAACCTATTAATAGTTAAATAGAATTGCATGCTATCATGAGTCAACAGAACTACTTGTGCCTTGTTGGAATGAGCATCAAGTTATGATGTGATTTTTGAAGAAAGGAGAAGTGTCTTTCTGAATTGTCATACTATTAAACTAAAATAATATTACAAAAGTACAAAAGTCAATTAACATCTCTTTTGAGGGTATTGCAAAAATCAATGGGGAGGGGTTTTCCCTTTTCTAACAAAAGTAATTTAACCCAACATAGTATACCAAAAAATTAACAATACTATTTATGTTATCTGGTATTTGTGTAACTTTATAGAATTGGAATGAAATTAAAATGTTTGCAATATGTTCAAGCACAAGATCGACTTGTGAGTTTATCATGTTAAGTATTGGCTACTTTCTGTTTCTTGGTAGATCTTCAATTAGCTTGCAACGATAACTTTGGTGTTCCTTTTGATGCATGTTGCTGCTGCTTTGCATTCTACTGGCTGCATCATAGTGCTCTTTTTCTTAGTGGTTCTTTGGCATTTGAGGTAGCACTACTTGAATCGAGCACAAATCTCCCTTTTTTTCCTTTTAACTGCAGGTTCCTAATCATTCTGATGTTATGTTTCTTTTTTCACTTCGTTGAAATCCACTAGATATCCTTCAAACTGCTCTCGGCTCCAGCTAAAGCCTGTTGTGACCCAGAGTACCCTGACTGCCATATTTCTCCTCCTCACTACTAGAGTGGATGTGCTGGTTGTTCTTGCAGGTTTTAATATCGTGTGAGGTCTGGTTGCCATTGGATCGTTCTTATTGGGTTAACCTTCTTTGAATAAGTTGGAGCACCTACATTGATCCCTTTATAGCCAAACCCCCCTATGTCCTTGGCATATCATCTAGAATAGTTGTTAATCCTCTGGGTGCAACCCATTTTTCAGCAATGGAAGTGTCTTCACTTGATGAGAATTGATGATCATAGTAGAGATTATAGGATGTTAAGGATTGATATAGAACTATTGAGGATAAGTTTCATCGTGTGATGGATGTTCAAATATATACAATGTTGATCAAAGCTGTGTATAGCCTGTTTTTTTTGTAAGCATTACCTTGTGGTATAGTTGATGGTGGGCCAACAATCAAAATGGTGCCACCATTAACAACATGGTCTCAATGTGAATCTCTTATGATGGAGTTTTTGTAATGATTGATGGAGATTTTGTCCCTGTTTGGTAATAAGACCAAATTGGTTTTGCCAAAAACCAAAATTATTTATTAATTATAAAAATTTTAAAATAATATTAATTTAATTTTTATAGCACTATACACAACTATCAATATATAAAAATTTTATTTTATTTCACATCTTGCATCATTTTCAATACATTAATTAACTTTATTTTACGGTAATAACACAAATTTTATGTTAAGGCCAAGTTTGTCTTGGTGCCAAATAGGGCCTTAAAGATCAAATGGAAGGAGAATTGAAGTTCGATACCCAATGATGTGGATTGGGATGGGTAAAGGAAAAGATAGAGAGGAAGAAAGGCAAGGAGTAGAAGAATTGCCAAATAGAAACATAAATAAAGCGAGAGATAGAAGAAATAAGTGGCCATTCTTTATTTAGTATATGAATGCTACAGTATATGAAGGCATTGGACATTTATAGAGCTTCAACCCATGTAACTAAACAAAACAACGCATGGACTTCTCAGATAGCTTAAGGTAGAAAATCAAGTGCCAATCTAAAATACTTCAGTGTTAGGTTATGAAGGTTAACCTTATATGAAGATATTTGTCTCGAAAATTTTGTATGGAGTGAAATATAATTAGTTGCTATATTGGAATCTATCTGAGATGTGAAACTAGTTAGTTATCATTTTGACATGTATGTGATATGGAATAAAATTAATTTTTTTATTATAAAATATATGTATGATGTGATATATTAGGTTAAAGTTAACCTCGTTACGTTGAACCTATCGAAACAAATGTTAAAGACACAATATTAAAAAAAAAAAGTATGACAAAGGGTATTACCAAACTTCTTTATTAAAATGTCAAGTATGCGAAAGGGTATTATTCTGGCGAGCTGGTCTCATCTGCTCGCTGTCTCCCGCGCACATTCGCACTTTGTCCATCTGCCCTGTGAATTAGAAGCCTGCTGCATTCTCTGAGCACCAAATTGCTTCAACTATCTCCCAATATCCACGCTATTTTCATGTCAATTTCGTCTACCTGCATAGCTCTTGATTGGCTTCTATACTGTTATAGGCTTAGCGCACCACTTCAAAGTTTGTGCCACTATTAGTTTTTTCTTTATCGAAATACCTTGATAGCTAACAGATTTTGCAAAAAACATAGCTCAAACCGTACCTGCAAGGTAAGTTTTTATACTTATGACTTAATTTTATTTATTTTGATTAGTTTATTTTAATAAATTTGCATTTAGTCCAAGTTTTTAAAAAAAATTAGAGTATCCTTGCTTCCACTCGTATATCCTTATATTTATTCATGTTGTCAACCCTGAACTTGAGGCATTTTCATCATTTGTTAGAATTTTGAAGCATTTATAGTATCATCATTATAGTTATTATAAAATTTATTTGTGGCTAATTAAGTAATTCTTTATACATTTATTCATTTGCATTTATCATGGCAAAAAATTATAATCGAGAGACTAGGACCTTTCCTTCTAGATTTGTCACTAATACAGAATTTGACGTATTCAAATGTGAAATGTATGCTTTTAAGGATGAAATAAATGAAAAATATAATTTGATTCAGCAACATTTAGATAAAGTGCTTAAATTTTAGATAAATTTCATGCAAGACACTTTTGATTTGGGTCAGTCAAGTAATTCTAAGAATTTATGTATAGGGTCTATCCAAGATATTGTACCTACATGCTCGCATGCATTTGTTAAACCCGTAGTTGCATATTGGTCTACTAATAGGGAGGTTGAGTATTATCCTGAGAATATATTCGAAGATGAATTAATAGATGAATGTCATGCATATACTTCATTAAAACCTTGTCGACTAATAGTTAGCGTCATAAATTAGGGAGTACGTGAGAAATTATCAACCCAGACGAGTAACTTTTGATAATGAGGATGGTTAATAGAGGGTTAAAGTAGACGTCAATAATTTTGAAGGAAAACTAGATTCTACTACTTTACTCAACTAGATTGATAGTTTGAAGGACTATTTTGATTAGTATTAGATGACTAGTAAAGAAAGAGTAAGATTTGCTAAAATGAAGTTAGCGGGTGCAGCTAGAAAGTATTGGCATATAATAAAATTGTGAATAGAATGTCTTTGAGAAGAACCTATTACATTGGGAGGTTATGAAATCAAAACTGAAAGAAAAATCTCCCCGCTTATTATGAGGACTAACTGTATAACTAACTTTTTGCTTTTCATCAAACTTTTACCATTACTGAATATATAGAGAAGTTTGACGAGTTATTGGTACGTTTAAACATTCGAGAGGATCCTCGTCATATATTTAGATGATTTATTTTAGGTCTAAGAGATGATATTAAGCGGGAAGTTGAATTGTATATCCCCGACTCTCTTAAAGACACCTGTCAGTGAGCTTCGCATATTGAGAAGTACCTTAAGAATTATCTTCAACATAGGTTCACTTCTCAACCTATCATCTGAAAGATAGTTAAATCAACTTATCCACCTAAGGGCAACACTTCTACACCTGCATAGAATGTGAATTTCTCACAATATGCTTTTCAACCATCAGGTTCCACTTCTGTAAATTCTAATGGTATCACTCGCACTAACATTGTCTCTATTTAGTATCACCACTGTCATAAGAAATGACACATAGTATCTTGTTGCCCTCAAAGAACCCTAATTTGGAACATGATCCTAGTATGCTTGAGGAATCTGAACCAGTCACATATTCTGGTGATGAGTTTGATAGATTGTGAAGGAGAGCTAGAGTTTAATTGTGTGGCCATTGTTAGGTATATCTTTTCCAAAGCCAAGTTGGATGATGAGTGAAAAAGAACAAAGTATTTTTCAGATTTCTGTTCATTGTAATAATAGGTCTTGTAAACTTGTCATTTATAGTGGCAGTATCATGAATGTAGTGGCTAAAAGTATTATCAGATTCAATCTTAAGGTTGAACCTCATCCTTCACTTTTCGAAGTGGCTTGGCTCAACAAAACTTTCTTGCTTGTGATGCAAAACTTGTCACATATAAAATAAGTGACTATCAAGCTACTATATATTGTGACATCCTATTCATAAATGTGGCTCATATTTTGTTAGGTTGTTCTTAGTTATATGATCTTGATGTGGCTAATCATGGTGGGGAGAATACTTAGACCTTCAAATACAATGGAAAGAATATCATTTTAAAGCTTGCTGAACCAACTATCAGTGAGTTTCAATGTAAAGTGAAAGCGACACTCGAGAATCTTACTCCTATTTGTAAAGCAATTACTATTTTAAACAAAAAGGATTTTGAGATGTTTACTTGTAATACCAAAATTCTATTTGTAGTTGTTGTCGGACCAAATCTTACATGTTTACGGTTATCGGATCCACTTGCTAATTATTTTCTTGAGATCGAAAAATATTTTGAGTGAATTTTTTGATGTTGTGCCTTGTGAGCTTCCCAAAGAATTATTATTAATGAGAGATATTCAACATGCAATCGATTTCATTCTTAGATCTCAGTTACCTAATCTTTCTCATTATAGATTAAACTCTAAAGAGCAAAAAGAGTTAAATAGACAAGTTCATGATTTATTAGAAAAGAATTTTATAAGATAGTTTCAGTTTTTATGCAATACCTGCTCTTTTAGCTCCAAAAAAAGATGACCCTTGGAGAATGTGTATTGATAGTTTGAGTATTAGAGTAATTAATAGAATCACTATAAAATATAAATTTTCTATTCTTCGTTTGGAAGATATGATGGACGTGCTTATGGGATTTAGCTGGTATTTTAAAATTAATCTTAGAAGTGGATATCATTAAATTAGGATTAGACCTGATGATGAATGAAAGATAGTTTTAAAGACTTAGGATGGTCTATTTGAGTGGTTAGTCATGCTTTTGTGTTTATCCAATGCTCCTAACACATTCATGAGAACGATGACTCATATCTTATAACCTTTTATAGGAAATTTTTTAGTTATTTATTTTGATGATATTCTTATATATAGTAAGTTTAAATCTGAGCATTTAGATCATCTGAGAATTTTAATATTGGTGATTTTGTGATGGTTCGTGTTCACCCTGAATGTCTACTTTAAAATTCTTTTAAGTTCCACGCAAGACCTATTTACCCTTATCCTATTCTTGATAAACTTAGATTGAATGCTTATTTATTTAATTTACTTAATCACATAAAATATTAGTCTTTTTTTTAATGTGAAACATCTAATACCATCAAGGAACCTGTAAGCTTCCTGCTTTGCTTAGTCTTGCTCTCTTGTAGGTATTTTTATTTCAAGGGCTCCTCCACTGCTGATGAAATTGTGAGCACAGTTGATGGTGGATATTATCGCCATCTTGTGCAGTGAAAAGATCGGCCACCTTTTACGCTCCACTACTTAGACCGTTGAGGCCACGTGTAGAAGAATGAACCTGGTCATTCTTGTCTCGTATCTACATTCTGTCTCGACAAAGTCAAATTTCTTCCACCGAGAGGGAATGATGACGGTCTACCTAAGCATATAAAGGATTATTGACGTACTTATTTTAGGCGTAAAGGAAAGCGAAAAGACTAATTTTATTTTGTGTTTATTTTTTAATTAGATATTATATATTTATAATTTAAATAATTTTAAAATAATTTCACTAGTATGGATAATTAGTAAAGAATTTATATTTTTCATTATTATTAGCGTAGAATTTCGCTAGTTTAGTTGAGGTGAATTAGCTATAAATAACCCTCATATCATTGTAATTAAGGACTTTTGGATGATTTTGAATAAGATGCTCTAATTATTCTTCCTTTTCTTCTAATTATTCATTCCTTTTTTCATATACATTTCACATCACTTTTTCTCTTTTATTCCTTTCACTTCTATGTTCTACATCAATTGGTAGTAATACTAATTAATTGATCATCTTCACGATAAGATTGAGCTTGATGCTACTTCACATATCTCGGCAATGTATTGTTTTTACTTTTGATGAGCCAACCCCTCAATCACTGGCTGATCCTTATCATGTTGAACTACCGGATAGGTTGGCTTCTATGGTGCCACCATAGAGAATCCATGGCTAGATCTTAATACTGAGATGAAAAGACCACAATACAAATTTCAAGAAAAAGACCACAACAATGGTGCAAAAGGACCTACGAATGACTCAAAACAAAGATGAATTTCCATTTGATTGGTTGAAGTCAAATGCAACAACTAGGAATTTCTGAAATTCAACAACTAGAAGTTTCTCGTAAATCTTAACTCAGCTAATTCAAGTTGGACTAAGTTAGCTTATTTTTTGTTAACCTCATCTTAACCTAAATCGAAAGGGATCATGCTGATGTAGCAACCTCAAATAGTTGGTGGATTAAGTTTTTTGTGTGTTTTTTATATTAAACTAAAAGCGAGTACATACATACATCTAGGGGTGGCATACCTTGCATACAAAAAAGGCACAACAGAAAATACATATTGATCTTCACCTATGGTTGATAGTGATGATGTCAATTAGACGCCTAATGCATGGTGTTTCTTTTCTTGCCATGTCGTTGGGTGCGAATCACCTAAAACATGGTAGTTTAAATGTCGTGAGGGAGGAGATCCTAGGGACCAAGTCATGAAATGAAAGGGAGACACATGGCATTTGTCTTCTTGGTTTTTATCTTCATCCCTATCAATAAAAAAAGTAGCAAAAAGGGCAACAAGAAGGAAAACAATAATGACATGATTAGAAACGTAATAGTGTACTGGGCTTGAAAGCTTGAACTTTAGGCTTCTTGTTGGCTGCGTAGGTCTTCTGTCCACAATGGTGTTGTAGGTTGTAGCCTCAGTTTCTTTTATTAAGATGCGGATTTGTTCATTTTGGTACAAGGAAGACAACATGCTCATTTGGAGGAGATCAAAGACCTTATAAGGGATTTGGTTTTCTCTGCTCCGCTACCATTCTAAAATAAAATAGGGCTTTATCCCCAAATTTTAAAAAGGGTCTTTTTCCATTCAAGTTCAAGAGTTGGATTTTGCTTACCTGAGCATCACTTAGAAACTGCCTTTCTTCTCAAATCAAATCAAAAAAAAAAAACTCCCAATCTTCTTTGAAGCTACGAAGTGGAAGGGCTTGGGTTCTCTTCCTCTTCCTATTTATTATTGAGGTCAAGGAATCTACAACTACAACCTTGGACCTTGTCTTCCTTTTTCTTGATGGAATTAGTCTTGTTCTTTACAGATTCACACATTACAGTAAAGTACATGTTATGAAGTTCTTGTTTGCTCATCATCTCTTCCTGAATGCTATTGTTTTCCTTTGGAGGATTTATGGTTGGCTGGGTGGAGTGGCCCCGAGATGTTTCAGCTTCCTCCATGCTACACACCATGGCCTATCTCCCACCTGCAGCCTTATCCTGGCCGTGATTGTTGGGTCTGGCGCTGTCAAACATGGAGCCCTCCCCCTTCACATGGTGCTGCACACTTAAGTTTGTTTCCTTAAGGTGTGGAGGAAAGTTAATTGGATTTGGTTTTTAAGACCCAATTTTGTGGCAGCGACCTTATTCTAGATTTTGTTTGCAGTAGTTCAGCTGGCTACAGATCAATTTTGGATTGTTTTCCTTGCCACTTAGAGACAACGTGGGATGATTTTAGGTATGATTGCCTTGCCAAAATACTCTCCCGCTACTTTTCTGTCCGCTCGGATGTTAACCTTCCCCTTGTTGAAACCTGTGGACCTGCTCACTGTGGCTCTTAGGTTTGGTGCAGATATAAACCCCCTAGTGACTGACGTTCAACGCCCCATCTTATCTGGTTCTACTGCTGTATCATCCAGCGATGTTGTGTATGCGTCGCTTGGTAGTGTTGTAGCTAAATTACTTTTTAAGTTTTTGACCTGATTCTACATCTGTTTGATACCAGTCTTGCTGTTTTTATGAACAACACTTCAACCAAATGGTAATTGGTTTTCTGTTGGCATTAAGTGCTTATATGACCAAGCCTTCCACAACTAAAGCAAAGTGAGATAACTCCATATTCAAAATATTTGTAGAACGACATTTAAAATACCCCTTAGACTCCTGGTTGCAGAGGTTGGGTGATGTCTACCATGACACATGCGTTCCTTCATCCCCCTCTCCTTATAGGCTGCATAATGATCTATCATTAATGGCACACCCGCTTTTGCTGCAGTTATGGAGAGGTTGTAATCTCCCCTACACTGATGTAGGCTTGGGAAACAAATCCACAGAGGAATAGTGGTGATGGCTTTCTATCAAGCTTTGAATGAGGATGTCCACTCTTCAAAACCAATGGGTTGCCCTGCTATCTCCAAGGTCTACCTAGCCACACTTTGTTGTGTTCAACCTTGTTAAATCATTAGTTATCAATTGACCTAAAAGCTTAAGTTGATAGGTAATAGCCCAGGAATATATTTATATTTTTACACGCCCTCATGCGTAAGATTTTTTGTTTTGCAGTGTTGATTCAACATAGGTCTATTTAATTTTTTATTTTAACCATATGCAAGAGATACTCAGAGTTCAAATTTGAGACCTCTGCCTCTGATACTATTTTAAACTTCTAGTTGCCAACAAATCTAAAAGCTTAAACTTATAGGTAATGGCATAGGAATATTTTTACATTCTTACAAATCTCATATTGAAGAGACATCCTACTAAAGCAAATTGCCACTCTTACATAAGTTGACTAGCTTCTACCTTATTAATAGTCATGGTATCACCTTTTTATTGCATCATCTTCTGCACTAAATCTAAAGGAATAGTAAAGGTTCCCCTAGATCAAACCAAGTGTCATGGCCTTGTCCCTTTTATTTACAATGCTAGCATAGCAAACGCCATGTTTGATGGTGGGTTGTCGTAGACCTCCTCTTCTTGCTAAGTAGGCTTGTCTCATATCGGTTTTGAGGCTTGTACTCAACACTGAACAATTGGCTCACATAGTTGTCACTCCATTCTTTGCCTTGTTACCTACTAAAGCCTTGCTCCCTAGCTTGTGCATTTTCAGTACCTCCATTTGCACCAGGCATTTTAAACACTCTTTTAGATTTTATCCCTTTAGCGGAATCAACAGATTGCGTCTCTACCACATTTCGTGAAACACCTCACACATATATTTTTGCAAATGCATTGCCATCCTCAATGACATTATTAGGATCTGATCTCTGCCCAAAGCTAGTATCTATAATAACCAAAAGCTTGAGGAGACCCCTTCTTTTTGGCTCATCCCACCATCACAAAACGTGGAGAACTCTTATCACGAGTGAGAGAGTGATCAAGACTCACCTCTCCATCCATTATGACATCTTGCTTTATTAGATTCATGACCTTGAGAGTGATCTGCTATACAAGTTGTATCCTCTACACGCATCTCTGCCACTTTCTTGTGGTTGCTTCAAAGCGGAGGCAAGAGCTTGGCTAATCCCCAGTGTCGGCAGTAGTAGAGGCATAGAGGATTTCCAAGCTCGTCGCTTCCACTGGTGTCGGGCATATGTTCCTGCATTATGTTTGCACATTAGCTTTTAACTTATTGTGTTGCTGATTGCTATCTATTGGAACTCTGCTATCTTTTATCGAAGTGAGTTTGAACGTAGCTGCCAACACTCGAACTCAACCAATTCCTCTTCTGTCACTCCAATAGATCCAAAGCTTCTATCACTGGGAGCATCTTATCTCCCCCTTTCGGCAAGTAGACAAGATTTGTCTGCCCGCGGAGAGGGGCCATGCCCTTCCCTACTAGCTATCGCCGCTAAGCCACTTAAGAGAAACCCTTGCTTCTCCAATGCAACGGCCTTTGGGGAATTAACGTTTTGTTGTCACCATTGTTGACCCCAAATAGTTTGGTATTTTAGCTTTATTGTCATTAGTGTTGTTTGCTAGAATATTCCTAAACAAAAACTATAGAATTTTAATTCCATGCCTTATCATGTGGATGAGCGAGTATATGCAAAAAAAAAGTTGAGAAATGAGTATATCTGGGAGAATGTTGGAGTGACCTTAATTGAAGATAAACTTAAAAAAAGTTATCTTAGATAGTTTGGACTTATAAATCGTAGGTCGATAGTAGCCTTAATAAGGAAAGTTAAATTATTGGATCTTGCCCATGTAAAAAGAGGAAGAGAAAGGCCAAAATAGGCATGACAAGAAATTATAAGAAATGATCTTACATATTTGAAGCTAAATAGCGATTTATTATTTGATAAAGTGTAATAAAAATAAAGGATTAATATAGTTGACCCCATTTATTACGTAAACAATTCACAGTTCATTTGTCTTCTTTTCAGAAATGTGACTCAAATCCTACAGAATCCATGTACTCTTACACCTCAATACCTCTCACTAACTTATTCGCATCCTTTCAGGTCACACTAGAGGCAGAAGTCACAAACAAAGGAGCTCTCGCTTTGTATCATCGTCTTGGCTTTATCCGGGCAAAGCGACTGTTCCGTTACTATCTCAATGGAGTAGATGCGTACCGCCTAAAACTTTTGTTCCCACGGCCTGAACTCCCCATGATTTCACCGCCAAGTGGAACACACACAAGCGATCACCCTATTGATACCCCACATGGTTTCATTTAGGAAAGGGAAGATTGGGATATTCATACTAGACTGGTCTGTTTAATCCTCAGCCGAGAAGAGCCATGTTGTTGGCTTCGCCGCACTTCGAAAATATGCTGCCTGTTTCAACTGTTCAAAGGATCAGGGGGTTGAAAGCAAAGTGCCTGCTATCTTCAGTGTGGTTGAGGTGTCCTCTCTTTAAGTTTATATGCTGGATTTATGTAAAAGAAAATTTTGACTTAATGGCGGTGTTGAGGTATAATACTATGGCACGTATAATATAAAGGCTTGTGTTCTAGAACTTTCAAATTTGGTCATTCACTTTAGACTGGAAGTTCATTTACATATAAAAACTTGGGTATGATCAGAGTTTTTGTTATAAGATCTAAAATTTAATACTAACATATTAACAAAAAGGAGCCCTCTTCAGAATCTTACCCTTCCTAGTTCCCAACAAAAAAGCTTAAAAGGAGCAATCAGAAATTTGAAATTTCATTGGACTGGCTCCAAAACCTCAACTGTCTTACCATTGGAAGCAACTACACCCATTACAGAGGCCGTGAAAGAAATGTTGCTCAATAATATATGACAATGAACCAAAAACACTAGAAATTTAAAATAACGCAGCAGTAAAAGGAGTAATTGGGTAAGCCAAGAAGTTGGAACATATAATCGATTACATGAAAATACCCATACTATTGAGCAAAGTTGCACACGAATACAACTAATTTTGAATCACTATTCTATGCGTGTAGCAAAAGCTGTGCTTCAACAATGTAAAGATTATCAACTTATCAACAGGATGAGGCCAATTCCAAAGTAGCAGTTAACAGAAAGGCCGGCAAAAAGCAAACCCATAATTAATTCTAAAATATCGTTCTAGTTTGTGTAAACTAGAACAATATGATGATTTTTTCAGAAGTAGCAGTGAACAGAATAGCTGGCAAACCAAACCACAGTTTAACCACAATGGTTGGTCAGCTAGAGTAAAAGGAGACAACTTCAGAGGTGCGATTCAACAAAGCAGTTTCTACATACTACACTGATTCATACAAAGACAATAACCTCAAATGGTGAATGCTACTAAGCTTGAAGCGGATAATAAGTTTGAGATGATCAGCGGTACGCAGGTGGCGGGCCAGCAAAAGAGTACCGCGATGACACAGGCATATTGGTCAGGTCAACCCGGCTCTCAGCATAAGATCTGGCTGGCTCATGGTAAAGGGGTGCCCAATAACTGTGATGGGAAGAAGGGTCTGCACGGTGTTCGAGTTCACCCTCCCTTGCCGGCACAAGCCGATATTCTGGATCCCTATAGCTGAGACCAAAATCATTGTCAGGTACATACACAGAATTGGAAATAATGACATTAGAATTAACATGCGAATGTAAAAGTATTCTTTATAATAGAAATTAAAAAAAGGCTCCTAATAGCACACTGAATCGTAACCAAGATGCCACAAGGTCAGGTTTGTCCCTTCATCTAATGGACTACCTGATGTAGAATGCACTCATCCTTCCGTTGCTTGTAAAGAGCATCTCATAGATGACTGATAGCGGATATCACATACAATTCACAAATAACATTCTCTTGACAGAGGCTAGCAGCCTTTCAGCTTTCTCAGGATCAAATAGCAATTGGTAATTATAATACACAGACGTAATAGACAGCAAAATGAAAGGAACACAAGCTCTTTGAATGGCAAACAGAAATGACAAAACTAAACTGGTCAAGTAAAAACTGATTATGTTAAAGATAAAATTGAGGCATTAAGTAAAATGATAATCACCAATGGCCTTATCCAAATTATTCAGTATCAGCCTTACGGATTCTTTTTGTCAGTTAATTTTCTACAATGAATCTAAGACTTGACAAAGACAACATAAAGAGTCATATTAGATTTCTCTTTAATCCAAAAATAGAGGGACCGATTATATGGATTTCTTTCTCCATTCAGCTCTACTCACACCCAACTATCCTCAAACTAATAACTATACTGTACTTGTAATAATCTTTACTGATGGACACATCTTTCCCATCCTTTGCCCAGAAAAACAAACCAGCCAAGTAACTTTCCATATACGTTGTCAAGATCAACAAAATCAAATTGGTTTTCAGATTTCATTGTATCTCCATTTAACCTATATTCAACAACACTCTGTTCAAGTCAACCTACGGCTTATAAGTTTTATCATCCTATAATTATCAGAATAATTATTTATTCCCTTATAAGTAAAAAGATTACCATTCCTCCACCATATAATCTTTTCTAAGAGCACAAGTTTATCTTTTATAAGCAAACAAGTTTAGCTTTTTTTAAGCTACTGCTACATCATAGACTTGAATAACACGCATATAATTAATATTTTTTTATCCTTAAGAGTATTGAGGTCCAAAAAATCAACTTTAGTTTTTACTAGTACATCATAAAAAATATTCCTGATCACTCTCTGATATCTTCATCTTTCACCAAATAGCATTATTTCCATCCTTAATACATCTCACACAATTCACACCTTCTCCCAATAGATCAAACAATTTAGTTCACATCCTATATAGATCTTTAGAGATCCAAACAATCAGCCTCTTCAAATAAAATACTTTAGTAAACCAAGCTATCTTAACACTTAATAGATTATTGTACAATTTTACTCTTCCTAGGAACCTTTCAACCTCTTCACATCACAAAATCTAGACTATCTAAAGATACCACTCTTGTGTAACTCTTAAAATGTCATTACCTATCACAACTCATATAGCTATTGTTTCAATATCAAGTCTTGAGGCACATTCACTAACCATTTTCTAATTATAAGGGATCTGTATCATCATCAGCACATCATTAACAATACTATCCCAAAAATAACCAATTCAGTGTCCCATAATTGATTCTATTAAAAACAATTCTTTAACTTTGGAATTGGTGATGCAGTCCACATCTACTTCATCATTTCCAATGATAGAACCAAGATACCAAATTATGAAACATGTTCAATTGTTCATCTACTAATTCTTTAAGCCTTTTATATCAAAAAAAAAAAAAAAAAACTTTAAGCCTTAGGTCAACTGACATCCTCATACTTTTCTAACATCTAATTGTAGCTGAGTATCAGCTAAGAAAAGAACATATTTCCCAAAATAAACGCCAGAACTGTTTTGAACTTGTCACAAAACAAATATCAAAGATAAGTAATACTGGATCTTACTCTGAACCATATTAGTTATTTCTTTATAACTAAAACAGCTACCTTCTAATGTCATCACAATATCCTTAACAACCATTTTAACAGAATATGACACTAATTAAAAAAAGAGGGATTCACATATCATACACAAAATTTATATAAGCAAAACTTAAATAGGAGTATGACACTAATTAATATGCTTAGCACACTACCGTTAAAAACAATTAACTTGGAGTTTGGATGCAGATGATTGATTTATCTATTTATCTATTTAACTTTGGAGTTTGGGTGCAGATGATAAAAATCATGGTTTTTATCACTCAAATAGCTAAAACAAGCATTAACATTAAATTAGATGCACACTATTTGAAGTATTAGTGCTTCATAGTTATGTAAAGCATATTATTTAGTGTGCAAAAAATGCAAATGATTTGTAACAGTGCTGTGCAAAGTATAATATTTTAGTGGAGAGAGAAAAGCATGCATTATATTAGCTTTTTATCTATTTATTGAGTTAAAGACTTGTACAGAGGAAAACATGCATCTATTTTAATTAGATCAGTATATCTGAGTTCACGTCACATCTATATTATTATCAATTGTATCTAATTTTCATCGAGCTAATTGATTTGTGTTGGATTTAAATTAAAATTAAACCTAATTTACTAAAATATATTTTAACTCCAATCTCACTTAGTAAATTTATGATAGGTTGAGAAGCAATTAAACTTTATAATTTCATTTTAAATTTAAGATTTTTTGAAATTCAATAGTTCTTGGAAAATATTTTCATTTTTTCAAGTTGGAATGTACATAATATTGGTTTTAATGATATCAAGAACATCTAAAAAAATGCAATTAAATTGAAAAAAATTTAAAGGATGCTTTTAAAATTTATAACAAAGTGCATAAACTATTTTAGTCTATCATAAAATTGTACCTTAAATATGAGAATATGACTCATTATACACACATATATAACTATCGTATTTTAACGTATCTGTATCATACTTTTTAAAGTTTATCGTATCATCGTATCCACATCATCGTATCTTACTCGTATTTATCGTATCCATATCATCGTATCTTACTCGTCCTCCATAGTGAGTAGCCATAATTCATGCCCAAATAAGGAATAAAGTATAATTAATACATCTTCAAGAGGTAAATGTAAACTATGGCAGCGAATTGTAATTATTCATCCAAGTTGAGGGGTGACATGTAAATATTTATCTTAAGGTTATAAAAGTAATAAGAACAACTTTGTAAGTGACATTTGTAATTATCCCTAAAAAATAGTTTTATTTCACATTTTACACAAACTAAAACATAACAAATTATTTAATTTTATATTCTACACAAATTTTGATATAAACATCAATATTATTTCACATCGTACACAAATCTCATTAGTAAACGAGCTTTATTTCCTACTTACAAATATTCCAACACTTAACCCATCTAACCAAAAAAAGTCATGAAATCACAAAGACCCACTGATAGGATAATTATTGCTTGTATCTCCCTGAATACCAAGGATCCGGCACACCAGTAGAAGAAGTTCGAATCATCGCACACAAATCCTTGAATTTCATTTTATGCTATCATTTGATCCAATGACTATTTCCAATATTAATGTTACCGAGTTTCCAATTTTATCGCAAATTGTGATGGAATTTTTTAACTAATTTCGTAAATTTATATAACCTTTTCCATCATCAATTTAAAATTGTACCAAACTACACCTATTGTGCAATATACTATTAAGATAGATGCCAACAATAATAAAAAAAATAAAATAGATGAGCCTAAAAATAACAACTCATTTTCATGGACCAATAGGCATGAATCCTAGTACCACAAGGACTTAATAGGCCATATAATCGTAAGGTTTTATTCATGACAATCATGATGCAAAAGCCATTAGAACTACTTCATAATGCTTCCATCTTCAACAAAAACACAAGAGGTACTCAAAACAAAATTCAGATACACATACCGTTCAGAAAGACTTTGAGGCTCAAGGTAATGAGCACGTGAGTCCAGCGGCTGACGATATGCGTCATATGACAATCCATGATGATAAGGATCAGTCGACGCAGGAGCTATTTGAAGGTGTCGTGAATCAATTAACACATACTGTGGTGCGGGTGCATATGGATCAGCTGATGAAGGACCATGAATAGGAGCAACATATCCAGAATCTACGGGAGGCGGAGCCCGCACAATAGCTCCAACTCGATAAGGGTCCTCTGATGTAGAAATGTTATTATTTACATAAGGCTCCCCCAAAGGAAGCAAATGAGAAGCCAAATGCCCAGACCTATAGGAGTCCTCAAGTGGGGGCACGTAAGTAGTGGTAGCAGGTCGTCGATCATCAACATGAGGAATTGGTTGAGAAGGTACACCAATGGGACGAAATAACGCCAATAATTGGCGGACCTATATTTCAATTAATAATAAAAACCAAACAAGGACGCTTAGCCCTCTACAAGTTTACAATGAAGCATACAATTACCCTCAATTCAAGTCTAACAATCAAGTATTACCTGCTTAGCATTAAGTTCTGGTTTGAATTTATTCTTTGAATCATAGTTTTCACGAATGGCAACTTTAAACGCACTCTCCGGAAGAGGAAGGCAATCCTTATCAATCTTGAATTTCACCTGTGAAATAGATGGTATATCACTAGCACCCAACTTTTCTTTAATAAGAACAAAAATCAACAATCAATGTAAAATAACAATGAATAAATAGCACATTTTTTTGAAGATTGAATAAATAGCATATTTCAATAAGTTAGAACAATTAATATATAGTATCTTCTTCAATTTATAACAAACCCATTCCTCTTAAAGAATTTACCCACAAGATATATTAGACTCATGAATTATAGCTACGAAGCTAGTAACTTTTCTCAAAAAACACTCAAAGGAAATCACATTTTACCATAATCATTATTATCATCTAAAGCCTTAAGCCTTGTTTGGGATAGCTTTCTTCCATAAGTGAGTTGCGCATAGCTAACTATTAAAGACAGTTTTTTAAAGAAACGCTTTCTATCACAACTACTGTGGTAAAACGTTGTCCCAAATAAGGCCTTGGTCAAAGTATTTTATGTAGAATTCACATGTAGTTAAAACACCACCCTCTACATTCAAAAAAGATATCTAAACAACGAAATTGGGTACAATTAGAAATCTAGAAGACTTTTCAAAAAGCAGAAACAATAGGTTCACATCCATGCAATGGCTTAAAAACCAAACCAAACCAACTAGTTCAACCATGAATCAGTGGTTTGGCTGGTCCAATCAACCGTCAAAATTGCCTTTGCATGGATGTGAACCTATAAGGAGCCAAAAACTGGTTAAACATTGCGATTGGACCGATTAAGCCTTCATTGAAGTTATGCATAAATAAAGTTTATATATACATGATTTAAGGCTTTTATTTTGCCAATATGGGACTATGTTCTTATAAGACAATGCTCAACCTATTTCATTTTAGCATATTTTAGTTAATTCTATTACGAAACGCACTATTCTTTAGTATTTAACACAAAAGATTACTTTTTTTATTATTTACAATATTTATAAGGACTTTAAGTTTTATACTTATATGAATATATTTCTCAAGAATACATTTTATTTTTTATTATTTAATTCTTTAGGAAAAATTTGAAATTTCTATTATTATGTATATATTGTTTAGAGTACCATCATCTTTTTCTTATTTAATAAATTTTTAAAAATTATTAAATATCAATTTTTAAAATTTATTATGGAATGCTTTTATGAATATTATTTTTATATTTTGTTTATGATTATAAAACAATGTTTTATAAACATTTATTGCATTATTAAATTATCATGGTTGGAACCTAATTTAACTTCGATGAACCTTCAAATCTTGAGCCCTTCATTCTACCAGTTCTAAGGCCAATCTGATTTTCAAAACTTTCCATTCATGTCACCTTTGCTGTAGCTTATGGGTAACTCTTCAACACAGTTGATCAATTTGAAAACGAGAACTTGAATGGCACCATCAAAGGCTTTGAAACATGATTCACATTGCATTAATAGTGAGTAGGACTTAGTAATTCATGAACATCATCACTTCCATCTAGTCTTGATGGTCGAGTCAATATTCTCACTAAGAGAGATCATTGCAACAAATATGGATTAGACAGATGTGTTAAAAACATATTGACAAGTCCATAACAGACTTTCATGAGAACTACAAACTCATTAGGATTTTGCACAAATAATCTTTCATGGGTCCTGCATGAATGACCTTAATCCCCAATCTAAACACAATTGTACCCACCATATTGTTGCTTTTTGTGGCATGTGATGACCTCACTCATGGTATAAGGCCTCATAACCAAATTCAATAGTCTAAAAGATTTCCCAACGTCTTTTGGCTTGTTACAAATGAAGATGGTAAATACATGGTATCCAAGTGAGCAGCTTTCTGTTGAAGTCATTTTCCTAAAAGCAGCGCACATGTCAAATCTTTCCAAGTGACGAGAAAACATTATTAGTGATCACCCATCCAATAAAAGCAGTTTCCATAGTCGTCTCGACTTTCACTAAGATCTTGAAACTATTGTCGCTTCAAATAAAAGTTGAATAGGTACCACTGCAAAGAACTTCATCAAGTCTAGCATGGTAAGACCATTAATTTTATACATGGATGATCTTTTATGACTTGTCGGTGTGAAGCACACATACAAAAAGACGATACACAATACAATACTTGTACAATGATACAAATAATCATGAAAATAAGCTCAAGTATGACAAAGATAAACTAAATATATCAAATATATTTGTGCGTGCTAAGGGCGTGCATAGGTTGGATCGATTCGATTCCACACTTATTATGTACCCAACCTGAGCCAAGTCAATTCCACAATATATGGAACCAAATCAAACCCATGACCCAACTTAGACCTAAACCGTTGAGTTCAATGTCGAGTCCGATGAATAATCTTTAACATGAGAAACATAAAACTCTTAATAAATGTCATGATAATAATATTCCAATTTAGAATATTTTTTTAATGATAAAGAATGTGTATAATAGAACTAGAGATTGTAAAAGAAAGAACCCGGATTGAAGTAATAGAATAAATATATAACTAAAAAATTAATCATAAACTTAAAAAAAATAACAATTTACATTATCCATTCAATAATAGTAATAGAAACAACTCAAAACAAAAGAATGAGGAGAAATCATACCAAAACAATAGAATAAAAACATAAAATAATGATGAAAAAATATTAAAATTGAATTGTAAAGAAGTTAAATTAGAGCAATTAGTAAAAATTATTTTTTAAGATTTATATTTTCACTTCTAAATAAAGCCGATCTGATTCTACTAAAATCATATATTAGATCCAAGAACCGAACCATATAATTGGTTCTAAATGTTTTACGAATTGGAACCAACCCGAATCAATTTAGATAAATGTTTTACGAATTGGAACCAACCCGAATCAATTTAGACCCAACCCAAACTCATCGGTTCCATTCAATTTTGAGTCAGTTCTCAGCTATTGAAGTCTTGTTGCACACCCCTAGTGAGTGCATATACATATTGCCAACATCTACTTTAAAGAAAGCAATAACACATTTGGTAGCTACTCATTATCCGTTACAAACGAGAAGAAAAGCTCCATGAGAGATGCTCAAACATGGAGATATACGGCAATGCTAGTGAGGAGAGCAAATGAGGCTTCAGTAAGAAATATGACAAGCAATTAGAGATAAAACAGTTGGCAAGAATGACAAGAAATTGTGTAGGGTTTATTAAAATAATAATATGATATCATGTGTATCCCTATAGTATTCCAAGTGTAACCCCAACCAAACACTATTATATTCGCTTCTTGATTGTTCTCGTCACTCTTCAAATACCATGTGATGCCTTCGCCCATATCAGGAGCCTCCTGACCAAATACAATAGAGTCCATTTATAGACAATTCCTGCATCTTTTGACTTCCGTGAAATGATGACGACAATCATTGTATTGATGAAAATAGCTTTTGCCAATGCCGTCTCTTGAAAATGACATCAATAAATTGCATTCAAAATAAAAGTCCAACCATTAGAAATGAGTGTGGTTAGATAAAAATTTTAGAAATCAAAGACAACTTATGATTAAACCACCTTGAATGACATTCTCCACAATTTTTATCACCTGCACTTGGATGAGATAGAACACAATCTTTGTATTCATTGATAAGATGGTGAAAATATCAAAACTATAGTTAGTTACCAAAAATAAAAATTTTATTAAATATGTAAATTAAATGTATCTAAGAACTATGTAAATAACTCAAAATATCATGGGAACTCAATTCTCTTGCTAGCAACAATCCTTCAAAACAATGCCAATTTTGCCTCTACGGATTACATCTACAAAATATCAAAGGGTATTCTTCTTTTTCCTTATTGTCCTCTCAATCCTTACAAACCAATAATGGTCTCTTAATCACTATAAAATGCAATCAACTTTTGTAGTTGTAGTTGTTATTGAACTTTGCTTATTTGGGAATTTATAAACAATCAATGACAAAATAAATAAGTCATCTTCATAATCTTGAATGCCATGCCATGCCATACATTATAATCATAATAAATGACCCATTGATTTGTTAAAAATAAGCCAACCAAAGGTTACAAGTTCGTAATCAAACAAAAAAATCAACTACTATGCAATAGTATGACTGCAAGAGTATGACTAACCAGCCAACAATGCATAGAACGATATTAATAAAGAAGCATTTCAATTATTATAACACAATATGCTTTCATAGAAATGTATTTCTATTACCAAAAAATCTCTATAGTTAACTCATAATTACATTTTGATCTACAGATTTAAAAAACCTGCTGAAAGGTCCCTAAGGTTTACCTAATATTACAAAAGAGATCTCTCCACAGTTATCATTAACAAATTTTAAATTTTACACATAATACTTCAAATTTTTAAATTTGCCATTAAATATTCTTTTATTACACTTTCACTCGCTATCGCATTACCATCATCTCTTTGTCACTGCCTCATCGCGCTTAAGAAAGTGGAGTGGGGTGGCCCCCACCATCCACTTGCTCCTTGACCAGAGCAAGCAAGTGATATAAAGAAAGATAAAGAGTAGAAGGGGCAGGCCGATGTTGCTCCCCGGCAGGAGCAAGGGAGTGAGCGAAAGATAGAGAGAGAGAAAGAGAGAGAGAGGAGGGGGACGAGTAACCCAACCCTGTCCACTTGTCATTCAATGGGAGCAGGCAAGCGAGGGAAAGAGAAAGAGAAAGATAGAGACAGTCAAGGGGGCGAGCAGGGCAGCCCATGCCCCTTCGCTTTCTCCTCAAAAGGAGCAAGTGAGAGAGAGGGAAGGGGAGAGGCCTGATGACAAAAGGGCAAAATTAAAATTCAAAATTATGATAACAAAATATTTCCTTAAATGCTGACAAAAATCATTTATTTGGACCTTTTATATAATAATTTTAATTTTCAGAAACCTTTACTATTATGAACTTTTTAAACTAAAGACCTTTCAATAAGTTTTAAAAACTGTGAACTAAAATGTAATTAAGGATTAACTATAGAAACCTTTAAATAATTAACCCTTTCTATTATTATAACACGATATGCTTTTACAAGATATAAATTACATGATCTTACCTGTAAGGGTGAGAACAATCACGAGTTTGAGACAAGGCCAAACTTAAGCTCGCTCGTCTCAATTCAACTCAAGATCAAGTTTGCTCATGTTGACTTTGAGCTGGGTTGAGCCTTACTTAAGCTAATTAGAACCCTTTAAAAAAATCATTTTTTTTAAAAATAATTTGCCTATTCTAAAATTTGAAATTGAGCCAATCTAATAAATATCCTAGATACAACTTACACATACTTATGTACGAGTAATAAATAATTATATTCAATCAATGAATACATTATTTATATTTAATAAGTAGAGATCATTTGGCTTGACCCAATCCAACCATGAATTGACTTGGCTTGAGCTCGAATTATCTATATGTTTAATATAAACTATGAAATACAACATCTTGTACTATAAGCCACATTTCCTTATTAGTTATTTGACAATAAACTTTATGATATTTACAATCACAACATCAAGGTACTTCACTTCCTTTACTAGAAAAAAAAAGTTACTCATCTAATCCCCAAATTGCTTCCTAGCACTCCAAGTAACCTAAAGCATTAACCTCACTAAGCAACTAAATTTTAGCCACTTTTAGCTTTTTATATTAAAGTGCTTTTAGCTTCTTTTGTGAAGTGAAACACATGTTTAACACAAGTTAATCCCAAGTTATCCCCAAACTACTTCCTGGCACTCAAAAAAACATAATCAAAATTTTCCTAAGTTTAATGATTAACCCCATTGAGCCAAGCTAATTTTTAGCCACTTTAAACACGGCAACCACCAAAACACCAACCAACTAGGTAGAGCTGAATTCAACCAAGCAGTACTTGGAAAGATCATGCTAGCTTGACACATTTAACCAGCATTATCCAATTATCTTTCCAACAAAATTCAGAACCAAGAATCACAACAATAACCAAAGAAGTAAATTTAATCCCACTAAAATCAACAACCCAAGCCAGGCTAAATATTTTCCCTAGCTAAGAACAATAATTAATATTAACACAATTAGAAAGAAGTACCTTCACATGCACACATGAGATGAAAGTAAATTGATTCTAATAAGACAGGCTTTCTAAGATTTGATATTACCGCAAAATTAAAAAAAGAAAAAAAACGAACTGCTTTACATATAAAATTAATAAAAAGGAATCAGCTTAAGAAGAAAACAGCCAGAGACAAAATGCACCTGCGCTGGGAATTTTCCTCTGAAAGCATTAGCCACTAAATTTAGGCCCCCCTTTGAAGTGGACCTATAGACCCCATACAACAGCTTGAGGTCAAAATCATAGAGAAATAACCTTGCCCCTGTCTTGATCTTCTCCACTACCTCCAACTTCCCCTTGGGAAGGCCAAATACCTTATGTTTGTAGCACTCAGGCTTGGTCACTGCATTACACATAAAGATGAAACCCGAACTCCTTTCTGTGCTCTCCTTCTTCTCATTGTCAGGGCTAGCAAGTTCCTTCCCCTTCTTATTCCCCACTTTACCAGGGTTGCTGCTATCTTCAGAAATCTTCACAGAGGCATTAACGGCAACAACAGCATCAGGGGCTGAGGAGACGGGAACTACGGCAGTGGACGAACGGGTGGCAGAATCTCCGGTTTCTTCTACCTTCCCCACCGGTCCATCCTTCCATTTCTTCTCAGAAGCGCTGGCATCTCCAGCCTTCTTCTTCCTGGAACTTTTTGGTTTCCCCATGCAAGATGCCGGAAAATATTGGATCTAAACAAGTAAGAAAAAAGCGTTATTAATCTACAGTTTAGGCAGAAAATCAAGATGCTCCCTTCTTCAATTCGACAGCTCAAGACCCTAAATCTAACAGAAGAAAACCCAGGGTTCAACCTTTAATAGGGAATGAAAACCCCTAATGGTACGAGTCGGAAAAGAGAAAACAAAACCTAAAGATGACTAGTACTTGCGAATGAGGAAAAAAGGAGTAAAGATCGTATCCCGGCCTTCTTTCTACTGGAAGCTCTTTGCTTCCCCATGGAAGATGCCGGAAAACACTGGATCTAAACGAGAAGTAGGCAAAAGCCTAATCTCCAGGTATAGGCAGAAGCCAAGACCCTTCCTTCTTAAACCAAATTCCACCGGCTGCAAACCTAGCTTCAACCTTCAGTAGCAAAAGAAAACCCGCTTCCGACGAGAAAAAGGAAAACCGAACGGTACGATTCGGAAGAAAAGGCCATACCCTAAAGACGAATGATGCTAGCGAATGCAAAAATACTGAGCTGAGATCGTACTGCTGTTCGTTGATCCTCCGAATAGAGAAATAAACTCTAGAGACGAGCAACAAAACCCTAGAGACACATGGATTTTGCGAAAGAGATATAAACCGAGTGAAGATCGTACCAGCGAGACTACAGTCGGCGAGATCAAAGATTTTTAAGGATCGGAGGTCTTAAATAGCCATCGGAGACAAGATGGATGGTCACGATTGAGCGATGGGTTGAAGAAGAGTACTCCGAGGGAGCCGGCTTGCCCTAATTTGGAGCACAAACTGCGCTAAAAACTAAAATTTAATCCATTTTTTTTATATGTTAATTTCATAGATATTTCTTTCATCTTTTGAAATCATTCTCAGATATTTCAAATTTTCCAAAATCCAAATCTTGGGTTAAGGATGGGATCTCAAATAAAGCTTAAAAATAAATCATAATTATTTCACCGAATGATACTGTTAAAACATTATCACCAAAAAAAACGTCTCCAACTATTTTTTAATATACAGATTTTTATATATAAATTTAATCAATTTTGACTTTAGGAGCAACAGTACTTTGGGCAATCTCCTTAGAGGGAGGCCATTCAAATAGCAACAATTTACAAGTAGCTTTTTTTTTTTATAAAATAAATGTAATCTATTTTACAACACCATAAAAAAAAATTTAGGAACTTTTTTTTTTAAATAAAATAATGAAGAGGTATACAACCGCTTCTTCCACACTTATCATTTTTATCATTGAACTTGGTTCTCATTCTATCAGAATTTACTCATCACTGAAAGCATCAGCGAGGATTCGCCTGCACTGGAAATAAGATTACTTCTCCAGACTTGTATGAGGATGGCACCTTCACACAGTATTGAATGGGTCAGCATTTACAAAACAATCTAATCTTCCTCCAAATCTGTACAGAATTTACAAAAAAAATGTTAAAACGCAGCCTAGCTCTTCATGATCCATTTTAAAAAAGAATCAAATGAATAGGAAAGCCCAAGGCCAAAAAAAAGGCTGCCATGAACAAAAAAATTCAGCATATCAATTGATTTATTGCTGTTTCAGATTCATCTATTTTATTCTTTTCACAATCCTTCAATGTCTTTGCATTCCCTTTTATGTCCTTCAATGGCAGACTAATTTCACTTTTGTCGGTACGAAACCCCCGCAATTCAAAGGTACTGTACAGAAGCTTGCTTGGAAACTAACTCCACATCGCAGAAGATCCTGTGATTCAAAATAAAAAGCTGTTATATTTGTTTCAACTATATCAGAGCCATCAATATGTATGGTCTAGATTATCATTACCAAATTACCTAGGCCCCACTTCACCAATTTCTTCTTGTTAATCATTTACATCTAAGGGATGTTTGATTCAATACAATCTAAATTATTATTTAATTGTTAGTGTCATCTAGATGCTTGTGTTATTTAATTGTGTTACTTAATTTTTGTTTCTCAAGATTCACTAACTTCTCTCTACCAAGCCCTCTATCTTTCTGCTCCCCTTTGCAAAATTAACACTCTAAAATGACATATAGATGTTAATTTTAAGTGATATCTAAATATTATTTTAGAGTGGCAATTTAATAATCTTTTATAATATTATTTAAACGTGACATTAAACAAATAATTAGTTTATTGAAATAATATAACATAACATTAAAAAAATATTGAAGCACATGCCCCCTAAAAGCAATATTTGGTGTTAATTGTATATTATCAAAACCTTTTGTACAAAACATATAGCTTTTAAATCAAACACGAAGGTTATGATAGCCATTTGAATGTAGGGATATGGAGAAATGTGCTAGACGGACAAGAAGAACAATTTATTTAAGAGGGACGCAGAGCTCAGTATAATGAAAACATAATCATGATAAAGTTCATCAGTGCATTAGAAATTTTACCACTTTCCCCTTAACTGAAGAAGGGCTTGCCCTTTAAATCATCCTATTGTCTCGAGGTCCTTCACTCGAGTCCCAGGAATCTTAAATGGAACTTTATCCTTCTCTGCAGTACCAGGGTCCTTTCCTGTAGCTTCAGGCCCCTTGAAAACATCTTTTGCTAGTTGCATCAAAACAATAATTCACAAAGGCCAATGAGCGTCTTGAAATCGAATGTCATATAATATTTAATAGATAAATGCAAGAGGCCATCCTACTAGAAAAATCACGTAACATCCAAAGAAAATTTATTTGGAAGTTTTGACAGATCGAAACCAAACAAATATATTGGAAGACAAATATTATCATGCTTGTTTTGTTTAAAAAGTAAGTGCATCTTTTCCCAAAAAATATATGGAACAAAAGATAAGAAGGAAAAACCTTGAGATTATGCATAAAAGAATAGATAACAACCATTGATTAAAATAATAACCTATGGTATCCTAATATAATGCAGGCAATGGTTAAGTTAAACAAGAAAGACAACATAAATCCAACTGGACAAGACCAATAATTTGTTTATGAAACCTCTATTTGTTAGGTGTACTAAAACACTCCAAACTCATCCTAAAACCACCTTGCTAATTTTTTTAGTTACTTTTCATTTTAAAAGTTCCAACATTAAAAATTAATTTTATTTTATATGCTACACAAATTTCAACATTAAAAATCAGCATTATTTCAAATCTTACACATATTTTAACAAAATTTCAATTTTATTTCTCATCTAATATAAATCTCAATATTAAAATAACTCTATTTCACACATGGCAATAACATAATTGTTTTTCCTTCGATGATCCAAAAACAACTCAAACCAACCCCAAATCATACTCTTATCAAACAGATTATTAAATTATGTTATTTGAAGAAACTAATTATTTTTTTAATGTCATATTTAAATAATATTATAAAAAATTATTAAATTGCCACTCTAAAATAACATTTAGATATCACTTAAAATTAACATCTATATGTCATTTTAGAGTGTTAATTTTGCAAAGGGGAGCAGAAAGATAGAGGGCTTGGTAAAGAGAAGTTAGTGAATCTTGAGAAACAAAAATTAAGTAACACAATTAAATAACACAAGCATCTAGATGATACTAACAATTAAATAATAATTTAGATTGTATTGAATCAAACATCCCTTAGATGTAAATGATTAACAAGAAGAAATTGGTGAAGTGGGGCCTAGGTAATTTGGTAATGATAATCTAGACCATACATATTGATGGCTCTGATATAGTTGAAACAAATATAACAGCTTTTTATTTTGAATCACAGGATCTTCTGCGATGTGGAGTTAGTTTCCAAGCAAGCTTCTGTACAGTACCTTTGAATTGTGGGGGTTTCGTACCGACAAAAGTGAAATTAGTTTGTCATTGAAGGACATAAAAGGGAATGCAAAGGCATTGAAGGATTGTGAAAAGAATAAAATAGATGAATCTGAAACAGCAATAAATCAATTGATATGCTGATTTTTTTTGTTCATGGCAGCCTTTTTTTGGCCTTGGGCTTTCCTATTCATTTGATTCTTTTTTAAAATGGATCAGGAAGAGCTAGGCTGCGTTTTAATATTTTTTTTTGTAAATTCTGTACAGATTTGGAGGAAGATTAAATTATTTTAGATTGTTTTGTAAATGCTGACCCATTCAATACTATGTGAAGGTGCCATCCTCATACAAGTCTGGAGAAGTAATCTTATTTTAAGTGCAGGTGAATTCTTGCTAATGCTTCCAGTGAGATGAGTAAATTTTGATAGAATGAGAACCAAGTTCAATGATAAAAATGATAAGCGTGGAAGAAGTAGTTGTATACCTCTTCATTATTTTAAAAAAAAGTTCCTAAAATTTATTTTTATGGTGTTGTAAAATAGATTATATTTATTTTATAAAAAAAAAAACTACTTGCAAATTGTTGCTATTTGAATGGCCTTCCTCTAAGGAGATTGCCCACAGTACTGTTGCTCCTAGAGTCAAAAATAATTAAATTTATATATAAAAATCTGTATATTAAAAAATAGTTGGAGACGTTTTTTTTGATGATAATGTTTTAACAGTATCATTCGGTGGAATAATTATGATTTATTTTTAAGCTTTATTTGAGATCCCATCCTTAACCCAAGATTTGGATTTTGGAAAATTTGAAATATCTGAGAATGATTTCAAAAGATGAAAGAAATATCTATGAAATTAACATATAAAAAAAATGGATTAAATTTTAGTTTTTAGCGCAGTTTGTGCTCCAAATTAGGGCAAGCCGGCTCCCTCGGAGTACTCTTCTTCAACCCATCGCTCAATCGTGACCATCCATCTTGTCTGCGATGGCTGTTTAAGACCTCCGATCCTTAAAATTTTTTTATCTCGCCGACTGTAGTCTCGCTGGTACGATCTTCACTCGGTTTATATCTCTTTCGCAAAATCCATGTGTCTCTAGGGTTTTGTTGCTTGTCTCTAGAGTTTATTTCTCTATTCGGAGGATCAACGAACAGCAGTACGATCTCAGCTCAGTATTTTTGCATTCGCTAGCATCATTCGTCTTTAGGGTATGGCCTTTTCTTCCGAATCGTACCGTTCGGTTTTCCTTTTTCTCGTCGGAAGCGGGTTTTCTTTTGCTACTGAAGGTTGAAGCTAGGTTTGCAGCCGGTGGAATTTGGTTTAAGAAGGAAGGGTCTTGGCTTCTGCCTATACCTGGAGATTAGGCTTTTGCCTACTTCTCGGCATCTGCCATGGGGAAGCAAAGAGCTTCCAGTAGAAAGAAGGCCGGGATACGATCTTTACTCCTTTTTTTCTCATTCGCAAGTACTAGTCATCTTTAGGTTTTGTTTTCCCTTTTCCGTCTCGTGCCATTAGATTTTATTTTATGAGGGTTTTCTTTCCGTAGTAAAGGTTGAACCCTGGGTTTTCTTCTGCTAGATTTAGGGTCTTGAGCTGTCGAATTGAAGAAGTAAAGAGATGAGGAAGAAGTAGGGGATGTAGATGGAGTAAAAGGAGAAGAATAGGAAAGCAGAAAGAGCAGAATGAGAAGAACGATGGGAGAAAAAAAAGAAGAAAGCTGCGAAGCAGATTAATGGACGCTTGGTCTACAGTAACTGAACAAGCATCGGCCCTCATCGATCATCTGGCCGAGCATCAGCTGGCGTCGGAGAGAGCTGTTGGTCGACCACGAGCTTGGTCGATGGTGTGTGGCCGATCGATGGCGTCGGCGTGATCAACGACGGCTGGTCAGACCGTTCTGTCGGTCGAACACGCTCAGTTAGCTAGGGTTTTAGGGAGATCGATCGATCCGGCTGCATCTAGGGTTAAATAGGCTTTACGTGGCAGTTGACTCAGTGAACCGCCGTGTAAAGCCCTTTGGCATATGCTACTTTGCGGTACATGCCAGACAATCCATGCAGCTAACGCACAGGGATAATATCTCCACGCTATAACACAGAAAAGGGCGCTCACGCGTGAGCGGGGCGGTTACCGATCTGATTTCGAGTTGAGCCAATATTGACTCAAAATTTGATTGATTACATTTCAATTGACTCGAAATCGACTCGAGATTGATTGGATTCGACTTCGAGCCGGCTCGAGTCAATTCTAATCGACATCTAACCAATTTTGATTTTTTTTTTTAGCCGAATTCCAGCCGGATAAGCTCGACTCGATCGTTCGGTTTATAATATATATATATATTATATTTAATATATATTATATACATATATTATATATATCTATTATAATATAAAATATATTTTAATTCGAGTTGATTTTGAGCTGGATCGAGCGGAGCCTACTCGGCTCAAAATTGGCTCGAAATTATTACCAAGCCAAACTTTTGCCTCGTTAGTCGGCTCATTTAAATCGACTCGATTTCGATTCGATCTAAAATTGATTCAATTTTTGATCGATTTTCGATCCATATTAACATCCTTACGAGTGAGCAATAAATGTGAGTTTTGTATTATAATGTAATTATTAAACTATTAAATTATTACTATATTATTAAACAATTAAAATACTAAATTAATTCATAGTTCAATCATATTATAGTAATCGGGTCTGTTTGTAACATTAAATTTAATAAAATTAAAATTAAATTTGAATAGATTTTTTTTTATTAAAAATTGTGAACGATGTGAAATAAAGTTAGTTATTATGTTGAGATATATGAGAGATGCGATATGAAGTTAGTTATTATATTGGGACATGTGAGTGATGTGATATAAGTTAGTTATTATTTTAGTAATATGTGTAGGATGTGAAATAAAGTTAATTTTTATTATTAAATTGTATGTGTGATGTAATATACCAGATTAAAATTAAATCAGGTTAATTTTCAACTGCCAAACAAATAGTCCTTGATGATTTAAAATTTTGACAAATTTCAATTACAATTAAGTGGACCAAAAATGAATAAATTATAATCAGTATAAAATTAGTTTTAAAATAATAATACAATTATATTTCTTTCACCTAGCATTTAATTTCGATTCAGAGATCAAATCAACCTAATATTTTTTGATATCTTCAACATCATTTTAGTTGCATTCTACTTCAATTTGGCGCTTTAATTTAAATATTTTGACATTAATTTTAATCTATCAAATTTTAATACATTATTATCTAATAAAATATCAAACTAATTTAAAAATAAAATTAATTTGCTTCGCAGCTTTCTTCTTCTTTTTCCTCCCATCATTCTTCTCATTCTGCTCTTTCTGCTTTCCTGTTCTTTTCATTTTACTTCATCTACATCCCCTACTTCTTCCTCATCTCTTTATTCTCTTCCATTCCGTTTCTTCCCTCATTTATGATCTTTCATATCCTGAGCTTCGTTTGCCTCTCCTTCTGATTGCTCTTGGCATCGCGCTTGACATAAACATTAAGGTAAATTATTCGCATGATTTTATTCTTTAATTTGAATCTTAATACAATTTTTTTTTTTTTTTAATGCAGTAATATTAATTTGTTTGATAGATTGTTCTATGTAATACATTAAATTTAAATTATTTCATTATTTGTTATGCATGTAACTGTGAACATATGAACCTTTTGATTGTAATTGTGTTTAGTTATATTCAATTTACAATAATGTAATTGTTTTAAATTTAGTTTATGTGTCACAATCCTTTTTTTAAATACTGTATAGTTGTTATAGTTTACATTCTTTGTAACTCTAGTTATTCTAAATTTGTATAGATTTTCTAAAATCATCTTCACGTTTAAAAATCACATTTTTCTTTTTTATTGGTATCACAATTTGTTATTTTCACTGGCCACTGATTTGACTGCTGTCGACTTTGTCTTATAAGTAATTATTATATTCATAATCTCTTTCTTATTTTTTTTGAAACTTATAGGCATTTATAGTTTAAATTTGATATAAGACAAATCTTTTAAAAAACTTTTCTTATAATTGTTATATTGTTGTGAAATTTTCAGTAATATTTCAACCTATCAATTGATCTTTGATTAAAATCATTCTTATATAAAAATCACATTTTTCTTTTTTTGAGATTATGGCCTTGTTTGGTTGGATGTTATTTTTAAATGAAGAAAGAAAAAATATTTTATTTTATAGAGTTGATGGGAAAAAAAATTATTTTAATATTGGAAGGTTTGTAAAATGTGAAATAAAATTAATTTTGATATTGAAATTTGTATTGGATGTGAAATAAAGTTGATTTTTAATGTTGAAATTTGTGTTGGATGTGAAATAAAGTTATTGAAATTTGTAATAAATTTTAAATATTAATAAAATATTAAATTTTTTTTTTTTGAATCGTTACCAAACAAGACCTATATGTTTCATGTTAAATCATAGATGTCCAATTAAATAGCAATGTGCATTTATTCCCTAGAGGCCTATATTCACCATCCCGCTCCACCACTTTAGATAGGCATTGATATACGTTGCTCAGATATTACATAACTCTGTTTCTTTGGTAAATTAGAAATTTTTTCTTTGTATTTTTGTATGATTGATACATATATTCATATTAAGTGCATGCTTTCTTTAGGCCTTTATTGCTACTACTTTTTGTTTTTTTGACTAGCCAATGTTTTGATTATACTCGACTTTGTCTCAAAGGTAATTATATATTCTTTTTCTATTTTTATTTTCTTATAAAATTTGTAAACATTTGCAGCTGAAAAACCTTTTCATCTATCAAGGTATATTGCGAATTTTTATAACTTAAAAATTAGATCATTTTCTTTTTTCAGAACTCTTGTAATTGTTATATTTTTGTAAAATTTTTAGTAATATTTCAAATTATGTGTTGATTTTGGATTAAAATAGATAGGCAAGCATCTGAATATGATCATGAAGCGAATTCTTTTATAGATTTTACATTGAGGAATGAATATTTAGTTAATGAAAGAATTTACTTGAAATTTAGAAATATGAAATTATTTGAAACAAATATTATGAAGGTTCATTTAGTTTTTTATGAATTTATTGAGACTTACAAGATATAGATTTAGCATGGTGAACATCTAAGGAGTGAAATAAATAACAGTTGGAGAAGTGCATCATCTATTTGTACAGATATTGATGTGAATATCGAAAATATTGTTGAAAAAGACAGAATGAAAGACTTGATTTGGGAATTGAAGATAATTTATCATAAGCTCTAGAATATTTCGAGTTGTTACAAGGAGTCAGATGTTCACTATATCCTAATTGTAAGAATCTTATTAAATTTTTTGCATTAATGTGCTTGTTCAACCTAAAGGTGATAAATAGTTTGAACAATAAATGCTTTACGAAATTGGTTGTTTATTTAAAAGAGATGTTACTAACGCTCAATTAACTTTTAATTTTAATTTATGAAGCAAAAAAGATGCTTTGTAAATTTGAGATCATTATGAGAAGATTAATGTTTCCTCTAATGATTGTATTTTGTATTAAAATGAGTATAATAAATTAAAGCAATGTCCAAATGTGGAAAATCAATATGGAAGATGTGTGAAGATAGTATCGATGAAAAACTTGGTGTTCTAAGCCAAGTTATGTGGTATTTTTCCCAATACTACATTTTGTGAGATTATTTTAAAATTAAGATTATACGAGAAATCTTACTTGACATGTTGAGGGTGAAGGACGCGTATTTTGTCCAATGATGCGACACTCCACTGATTCATTGCAATGAAAGTTTTTTGATTTATGATTTTATAATTCTGCCTAAGATTTAAGGAATTTAAGGCTTGGATTTTGCATTGATGACTTTAATCCACACAATATTCGAAATAATTAGCATAGTTGTTGGCCTTTTTTAGTTATTTAGAACTTACCTTGTAATTTGTGCTTGAAACTTAAATTCATGTTGAGTTTTTTGATATCTGGATTAAAACAACTTGAAAACAAAATTGATGTTTACCTTTCTTTGCTTATAAATGATTTGAAAAAATTGTGGATAGAAGGGTTGCAAATATATTGTGCTTACCGGCACGAGACATTTATAATAAGTGCTATACTTATTTGAATTGTGAATGGTTATTCAGCTTATGATAATTTGATAGAATGTAATATTAAAGGTTATTATACATGCGTTATTGGTGGTGATAAAGCTAATGCTAAGTATTTGAAACGCGAAAAGAAAATGTGTTATATGTATCATAGAAAGTAGTTGCCTTAAAGTTTTGTGTTCCAAAAAATGGAAGTCTTTAATGGTCATGCTAAGTTTGAAAAGGCACCGTGCTCACTTAATGAAAGAGAGTAAGTGCAGCTTTTGGATTCTGTAGGTCAAGAAAAATAAAATAAATATTAGAAAAGAAGATTTATATTATTCTACCATGAGTATTTGGAATGTTTGCACGTGCATTATAATTTAGATGTTATGCATATAAAAAAAATATTTGTGATAATATTATTGTTGTACTATTAAATATTCCTAGAACAAGCAAATATTGTGTGAATGCACGTTCAGATATGATCTTCAAGAACAACTTGCTCCTAAGGTTCATGGTAGACGAACTTACCTTCCATGTGTCTGTTACAGATTTACTAAAGAGAAGTGATTCTATAAGGTTTTGCATGACTTGAAGGTGCTCGATGGTTATTTTTCAAATATAAGGAGTCACGTAGATCTTAAAAAATTAAAATTAATTAATTTAAAATCGCACGATTGTTACGTACTAATGCAACAATTGTTATTTGAAAATGTCAGAGAGAGTTTAGATATTGAACTTCAAAGTGCAATAATTGATAGAAAATTAAGATTATTACAGGCATTTCACAGAGCATTTGGTAATCCAACATGTAGAATATATAACATAATTAATCTGATTAGGAATCCTTACTTGGCTAAAGGATGGTTGATCAACACTTGGACTCGTGAGCTGTGAGGAGATACAGTTTTCCCAATTAGCTTGTGGTGGCAACTGAAGGAGGCGCAGGCAAGTTGTGGTCGACGCATGAGAATTATAGAGGGAGATTGTGATCGACATAGCAAACTACTATAGAAATTCCTGAGCAGTAACAACAGTAGCATGGTAAAATATTAGGAAGTGTGAGCAGTAAAAGCTGTCCTAAAATATTAAGAGCAGTGCAAATATTTTGAGTGAACTTATCGAGACAAAGGTGTCACCAACTCAACCAGGCAAAAAGGAATGGATATTCTAGCTTTATTCTTCATGTTTGTCGACACGGTCACATGCATTGGGAAGGCTGCACTCAGTCAAGGCTGCAACGGTCCGAGTGGCAATTTGTTAGGGCTGTTTGACACTTGAAGGTTAGCAATAATTAGGACTGTGAATAAAAAAATAATTTTAAATCAAAATATAAAATCTGATTTGTTTAATTTATATATTTATTGAGTTAGATTAGGGTCAATATTGATATGATTCAAAAAATTCTTAACATCCTGGTATTTATAATATTTTTAATTTTTAATGAGACTTGTAATAAACTTTACTTTATTATAAGAAAAATGGATAAAGTAAAGAAAAATCTAAATATTTATTTATATGCAAATGCAATTGTATAAAAAATTTTGGGGGTTCTTACATTTGGTCCCCTAAGGTATGCCTCTATTTCACGTGGGTCTACAAAAACGAAAACATGTCATCAGAATTCATCAAGCCTAGAATTTGTTCCACGTGAGTCCTTTTAGATAAATTTTGCTTAAAATAACCTGCTCAACTACTTATAATTACTATGATAACTTCAATCTTTTCTTGTTTTCTACATGTTTTAGTTTATAATAGTTATTATAAATTCTTTGACATAATATTTTTTAAAAAATTTCAATTTAACAGTAAGGTTAATGGAATGTATTTAAAAGAACACCTGAAACAAGTTTTAGGTTGGAGGGGCTTAGATAGTATATTTTCAGTTTTGTGAACTTATGTGAAATAAAAGGTTTGCCTCAAAGGCTCGATTACCCGAAAAAGTTTACTTGATGTTTATATATTTATTAATTTATAGTACATCTAAAATTATATTAATTTTATTCAAATTTTGAAAAGAAAGTTTCATGTATGCTATAAATCTTCAATGATTTTTACTTATTATACAATTTTCAGTTTTGCATATGCTTTTTTGCTTATAAAGTTTTTATAGTGGAGAACCAAATTTAAATCACAGACGATTTTCACATTCTTGATATAAAATTATGTATTAATGTTTTATATTTGGTACAAAAAGTTAAGAAGTTAAAAATAATTTTTTTGATAGAGATAAACGCTGTAATGCTTATTACATACTCATTTTAATAATGAGATGTACAATTTTATCATATTTATTTTTTGCCTAAGATAGATTAGTTGTTTTAGTGTTTCGATGCTTATCACACTATGGATTTTTTATCGACCATATGAGTTTTCATATGTTGAGTATTGTGTCATCCCTCATTATCAGCCATTAATATCATGTTAGGTTGAGATACATACTGTCTCTTGTGTCATTCTAAACTTCTAAATGTCTCGGGTGACTGCATTGTGCATTGTGCATTTGATCCTGTCTATGTTTTTCAACATATTGTGGTACGTAATGCATTAGTTGATGTTCTTAAATACTATAGGTGCAGTACCATGTGAGATCCCATTGGCTTTTCTGGTATTCGAGATACATAATTCGTCTTGTTTTTGATTAGTGTAAGGGTGTCAATCTCTGTTTGGATACCAGTTTTATTGTTGATATTTACCAGTGCTTCTAATCCAAATGGTCAAGCTCCTTATACCTAAAATCTTAATGGATTCAGTTTAGTTAGATCGATTCTAGTTCATAAATGGATTTACAAATTCGGTTTGTGACTAATTTTACATTTTTGGTGCCAGTTACAAACCAGTCCAATAAGCAACCATGGATATGGGCATTAAAGCAGGTCACTTGATATTTGCTTTGTTAAAATTAAATTAGCGTATTATAGCATATAAAAATTTTAAGATTAAATTAATTTTTACATCATATTATGTAAGTTTGATAACAAATATTAAATTCATTTTGTCTTACACCCATCCTAGTATATTTCCTAACTATATGTTATATTATATGCATTTCTAAAGATGAAAATAAAATCCTTTCCATATTGTAGCTAAATCTAAAAATAAAAATATTGTAGTTTTAATTTAAGACTAATTTTAAGTGTTAAAAAGTATTTTTTCATACAGCTAAAAGAAAAGTGACAAATTGTAGATGTATAAATAAGTTAAAAAATGCTTTTTCATTCAATTTATAGATGTATATATTATTATCTGAAAAATAAATGTAATAAAAAGTGACAAATTATGTGTCCAATTTAGTCAAAAAATAAATTTATTATACAACACAGCAGTTTCTATCAAGTAGTTCTGTCATTAACTACAGCTTTTAATAGTAGCTTATTGAAATAAAAATTTACTTATATTCAATTGCACTTTTTCATAGAGCTAAATAATGTAACATTTTTTCTTATGCCATAGCAAATATTAAACAAAGGTTAAATTTAATCTAATTCAAATTGAAACAGACTTGACACTATAATTATAATCTTTGGCCACATAAAAGACGAAGGCTAATTACTGGAATATATATATATATAAAACACAAAAACCAAGCTTTAATCAAAATATTTAAGATCAAATTTATGAAAACATCATCCTCATTTATGAAATTTTCAAAATTATTTTAAAGTATCATTAGGAGTTGAAGATGTGCTATGAGGATGATGACTTTCCATATCAGATAATGTAATTCATAAATATAGTTTTTGGAGAAAGGCGTATGATAGATGAGAGAGGGAGAGAGATAGACTGAGACGGGAAGAGTTTATTTACATATAATGTTTTAAAAAAGTATTAATTGTTGTTTTGTGGACGAAAATCAAGTGTAACGATGAAGGATAACATTTCTAATCAATTGGAGGCCCCATATAATAAGGATCGATAGAGAAGTGTCGTTCTTTTTGGAAATGATCAAATGACTATTATTATAACACTATAAGCAGAGTTGGCTAGATGATCTTGAATTTTGATGTGGTGCGGGAAGAATGCGAGGCCACGACCATACTTAAAAAAACAATCAAAATCGATGGGTGATAGCGGTACACATATGCTCATGCTAATTTTGTTTATTATACAATATGTTTGACGAACGATAGACTGAGACAAAAAAAGATTTAAATCCAACAAGGTAACTTATTAGCAATCCCCTAAATCAATTCCGATTTTGGATTGGTACTGATCTGTCTAGACATGTTCCAATGCAGAACCAGTTCTAGTCTAATCAAATTTGTTTTGATCCAAAAACGCTTGGAACCAATTTGGTCCGACCCCCAAAAAGCTAGATGGAGCTAGTTCGGTTGGACTAGTTGCAATATACAGATTTGATTTCGTAAAAGTTTTACTTGTGTGGCATAGGGAAGTATGGTCTCATGGCGAAGGTCGATTTAAAGAGTGCACAATAGATATGAGGAATTGATCAAATCAGAAAAGTTCATCTAAAAATGTAACAACTTTTATAGAGATGAATCGGTGATCACCCCAATCCAGAACTGGTTTCTCCATCACGGTAATTATTTACTAAGGTGTTTGTCAGGATCCAAATCCTGAGAATTAGAACATATGCCTTTTACCTCAATCAGTATCCCAATATGATCATTGGAAAATTGAGGGGTAAGAGGCAACTCAAGTGCATCATAATATTTCAAAGATATCAGTCATGACAAAATTAAATGGAGGCCTTGACAGCCTAAAAACTCTCCATCCATAGCCATCGGTGGCTAAACAAATTTTAGCACAAGTTTATTTTCTCTGTGTGCTGATGGGAATGGGTGAAGACTCAAAGAGTCAAAGTCTTTTCGTTTTGGAATTATGAGGTTAAGTGATTCTCCACTCTGAATTACTTGTAGAAATTGGAAATTCGATACAATTATCTTGGGAATACTGATATTGAATAAGCAAAAGTCTCAAGACCCAACAAAAATAGGGAAACTAACATATAGATGCTACATCTAACCATACGTAAGCATGAGACTCACGATGCAACTCAATAGTGAGCTCTGCTTAAACCATGGAATCGCTCAACAATAAGTCCTCTATCATAAACTTAGTATTCATTGAGGGTATGATAACAGATCCACAATTTGCATCACTTTGTAACAATACAATAGAGGACTAGGAAGTGTTTGCACCCAGTAGTAGGCTCATGTTGGTATTTTCTCTAAAAAAAGTCACTCTGAACGGCCAACGTCGAAACCAAGAGCTAAACATAGACATCAGTTATCATACCCTTAATGAATATTGTTGGACTCTATTGATTTTAATGATTCAATTCTTTATTCTTATGTTACTAATATTTTTCTTAAGCAGGCTTGTACATACAAAATTTTTGTATAATTGCGAAAACAACTCGTTATAACCCAACAAAGGTGTGGCTGATAACTAATTCATAGTGTGATGAGCGCTCACACACTAAAGCAACTTATCTACCTTAGGCATAATTAAACATGATAAAATTGTACATGTTAAAATTAAAATGAGTATGTAATATACATTTTAGATCTTTTATCTCTGTTAAAAAAATTATTTTTAACTTCTTAATTTTTTGTATCATATAAAGCATTGATTCATGATTTATATCAAGGATGTGACAATCATTTGTGGTCTAAATTTGATTCTTCACTATGAAAACTTTATAAAGCAAAAAAAACATATGCAAAAGTGAAAATTGTATAATACTAAAACATTGTTAAAAAATTTATAACCTACGTGAAACTTTTTCATTCAAATAAAATAAAAAAAAATTTATATGCATTATAAATTAATAAACGTATAAACATCAGATAAAAGTTTTGGGGCTCAGTAGACCCCTAATTTCATGCAAGTTCATAAAACTATAAATATATTATTTGATCTCCTCCAACCTAAAAAGAGTTGAGTTGTATTTTTTTTTAGAAATTATGTCTTAAGTGTTTATAATTACTATTATAGAGTAGAACATGTGGATAACAAGAAATGATTGAAGTTACCGTAGAAAATGTAAGCAGTTAAAGAATTTCTTTTTTTTTTTCTAATTCAATGTAACACAAAAGTTAATGGACTTTGTTTAAGAGGACCCATGTGGAACAAATTTTGGGCTGGATGATTTCTGATGACATATTTTCGATTTTGTGGACCTGAGTAGAATAAAGGTATACCTTAGGGGCCCAAATGTAAGAACCCCAAAAATTTTTATACTTTTGTATTTGTATGTAAATAATGTTCAAAATTTTCTTTTATTTTATTCATGTTTCTTACAATAAAGTAATGTTCATTACAAGTCTCATTAGGAATTTAAAATATTATAAATATTGGGTTTAGAATGTTTTTGAACCATATCGATTTTGACCGTATTTTAACTCGATAAATATATAAATAAAACAAGTCAGATTTTACATTTTGATTTAAAATTAGTTTTTTATTCACAGTTTAATCATGTCTAATGTTCAAATGTCACAGCCCTAGTTGATTGCCACTCAGACCATTGTAGCCTTGACCGAGTGCAGCCTTTCCTTTGCCTATGGCTGTGTTGACGTGCATGAAGAATAAAGTTGCAATATCCCTTTTTTTTTTCTTGGTTGTGTTGGTGACACTATCTCAGTAAGTTCTTGCTTAAAGTAATTGCGCTTTTGATCTTTCGTGATAGCTATTTTTGCTAACACTTCCTCATATTTTGCCTTGCTTCTGTTGTTACGGCTCAGCAATTTCTGTAGCAGCTTGCTATGTCGATCACACATCTCCCTCTATGATTCTCTTGTGCTGACCACAACTTGTTGGTGTCTTTTTTGGTTGCCACCACAAGCTAATTGGGAAGACTGTATCGCCTCACTGCTCATGACTCCAAGTGTTAGCTAACCATCCTTTGGTTGAGTAAGGATTCCAAATCGAATTAGTTGTGTTATATATTCTGCTTATTGGATTGCCCAATGATTTTTAAATTGTTGTATTTCTGCCAATTGTGCTATTAATATGAGCATCTTCTATGTGCTATTTCCCCAAATCTGGAACCTTGGAATTTAGCCTACTCTTAGTGGATGTTTTGTTAGCTCCCATCAAATATTGATCTACATTTTACATTCATTATTATTGTTTTTTTTTTTACATTCATTATTATTGTTGTTATTGTTGGAGTTTCTATGTATTTTAGTAATAATTTGTTTTTCATATTTGCTGACCGGTTTTAGTTGCAATTTGAGTATTTTATTTGTCCCATATCAAATAACCTTAGGGAACAGCCGGAATTACATGAACAGAAGGATATTTATGTGGAGATTAGGTGGAAGATTAGGCAGATTTACAACTATGGCGGAATATATTATGACATTCCCTTGCGGAATACCACGACAATAAATTTAATTTGTAAGGGAGACTATACGTTTAATCAAATAACTTTAACAACACTGAACAAAAACTTCATCAATCAATCAATGCTAGATATAGTTCCCTGCCTTAATTTAAAGTGTGGCTAGTTCTCTTTGTAATTACAATTTTTCGAAGATCTAGAACTTATAACTTATCACAAGCATACAAAAACATTGATTAAAAGCATCATAAACCATTTTCATAAGATTTACATCAACTATTTCGTTCGTATTTCAAGGGCGTGCTGTTGTTAACATTATCAATCAATCAATGCTAGATATAGTTCCCTGCCTTAATTTAAAGTGTGGCGAGTCCTCTTTGTAATTACAATTTTTTGAAGATCACCTTCTTCCTCTTCCTCTGGCTCTTTCGTCCTCTTCTCCTTGGCTTAAGTTCTCTCTTTCTCTTGAGTTCTTCTCTCATTTAAAGTTGATGAGATGGAACTCTCTCTTCCCTTTATTCCATCCGCAACCTTAACTGTTCCTATCCCTTTCTTTGTGGCAAGCCGACATGGTCCTGGCTTCCATTTTTATTTGTACTAGGCAGAATATTGAAGATTGGGCTTCTTTTCTCACTCCTCCATTTTCGACTCTCTATCTCTTTTATGTCTTTAGCTGATCTCTCACTGATGTTGAGTAGGATGGAGCTTCTCACTAGTGGATAGCATGGCATCTTCACTTAATTAAATCTCTAATCACCACTATCATGCCAGTCTCGCTTCACCGATGCTGTGGGATTGAGTGAGTCCCACTCTGTTTCTTCATCACTTAAATAAATCTCTACTCACCATTGTTAGCTGGTCTTTCCTTTTCCCTGCTGATCTTGTCGGATGGAGTGGGTCTCACTCGACTTCTTTCCACTTGTGGGGTACACCACATCATGGCAGTTAAATCTGTGATCAATGGTTGTCAACTTAATAAATAATTTAATAATTAAAATAATATTTCTTAGTTACTGTTATTAGCCTTACTAGTTCCACTAGTCTAAGTAATTGATGAATTAAACACGCCCATATTCTTATAAAACTAAATCACTAGTTACTATTACAAAGATATAGGCCAAGTAGAACTTCAGGGCATTATGTTCACTCTTGGAGCAAGGTTGTTTAACAGGGTAGTAGGAATGATAGCAACAACAGTTAATGATGCTTAGAAGGACCTGTGGGCTAAAAACTTTGATGTTTTTATTCAGTCTGATCGATGTTTTTTGGTTGTTAGACATTTTGTTAGATGTTTAGTTGTTGGGTCATATGTGACTCCTTATTTGGCATTTATTGAAGTAGTTCCCTGTAATTGATTGGATGCTATTGAGAACAATGGCTTTCTTTTTTAACTGCTTTTTACTTTTCTCCACTTTTTTTTATATACTACTTTTCTGTTCCTTCTTATCATCTTCCTTTCTGGTGATGATCTTGAAAAACAATTTCTGCATCTGTCATTTATTCTTCAAATTGTTGCTTCAGATTTGGTTCATAGTAGTTTGGCTGCTTAAAAAATTTTCATGCTAGCAAGAACATTGAAAAAAGGAGGGAGTTAAAACAATTGTTTGATGGTATTTTTGAACATTTTGAGTTGTTCCATGGTTCCAAAGATTGGCATAGCAAGATATGTATTAGTAATTCAGTCAAAGACCCTGATGTTTGTATGAATATTGTCTGAGATGAAGCATATTTTGAAATGAAAAAAAAGCTTCTCATGATTTCCTCAATCTGTAGCGCAAAGCCATGTCTCTGTTTCATAAAATGCCAAAATATATTGCTGAATTTACTGATTGAAAGGAAATGCTCTGACACCTATAATTCCATTTTTTTGGTGAAAGTGGTAATAACCTTGAATGCGATGCTTCTATTCTTTCTATCTTATAATTTCAAATTATTTCCTACCAGCATTTATAATTTGTCCTTTTCAATAGAGTTATTCTTCTTTCAAATTTATTAGGTGCTGTGTCGGATAATTATCTCGATGAATTTTTGTTATATTTTCCATGATGTTTTTAGCAAGTACAAAGTAGCATGTATTGTCTTTCAAAAAAAGTAATTTGTCTTGGCCGTTTCCATGTCTTCATTAACAGACATATGGACATGAATAAATTAAAATATAGTTGAACTTATCTGAACATGCCGCTACTGTGTACATCTTTTGGAACTCTTAGATATAAGCAACAGGGACATGGATAGAATGGATTTGGCTTTAGAAACAGCCCAAGCTTACTAAACAAAGGTAGTTGCCTTTTAAAAAGAACTCTGCCTTTTCTTAGATTTCTATGCTGATTCCTGATCATTAAATTGGACATTCCTTACTGGCCGAACTCAGTGCTTTTCCCATCAGCCAAGAAATTTTTTTGTTGCCTTTTTCCTGTTAGCTTTTTCAATGCATGGACTTTATAAATTATTACTTGTATTATCATTTGATGATCATTTCCATTGTTCAATCAGTCAAAGCATTTGTTTTCTTGATCTAAAAATTTCATCAGTCTGATGTTTGGGTTTCTTGTGGATGCAGCATCTATGTTTGTTGTCATTTCTTGCTTGTTTTTAATCTGATTGACTTAGATGATATCAAGCTATGAAAGTTGCATTAGTTCTGCATTCTATTGTTTTGCATTTCGATTCATTGTTAAACTTTTGATTTATCTGTTTTATGTCAAAAACTATCTTAACAATGCATCAAACTCTATTAGCTTCTAATTTTAATTACTGGCTTGTTTGGTTGGAGGATGAATTTGGGTAAGGAAAGAGAAAATATTTTATTTTATAGAGTTGATGGGAAAGAAATTTATTTTAATATTGGGAGGTGTGTAGGATGTGAAGGATGTGAAATAAAGTTATTAAAATTTATAATAAATTTAAAATATTATTAAGATTATTTTTTGCCCATTTTTGGCTTCATGCCAAACAAGAAACTCCTCCTAGGAGGAAGAGGTCCATCATTATATGTATGTGCACAACTATATTATATTATATTATATTTTATACAACTATATTATATTTTATACATCTTTGTGGGTGCCTTTTTTTATAAAATTTACAATTTGATGTTGTATTTCTTGAGTTTTACAGGGTCTTGTACGATCCCTACCACTAGTCTTACTTGTACTGCAGCAGGATTGACAGGAGAGTAGCTTGTAAAGAAAAGTTTTGAAGTTGAAGTTGGAGGCTAGCTTATATGATTGCTGTTCTTGTTGCTATCTAAAAGGCCAGCTGGAGAGCCTTGGCTTCAGCAAATAATGTGGACAAATGCTTTTAGAATTGTATGCTCTCTTCCTTTTCAGTACGTTTTTACTTATATAATTATTTACAATTATAATTGATTCATTATTTGATTTCACGTTGATGCATGTGTTCTTCTGGTAATAATATGTGGAATATGTATTCATATTCCATGTTAAATTCTGTCTATAAAGTACGCTCCATATTTTGGGAAATGTTGTGGAGAGGTCACATGGTGGAATTGACTGTCAGTGACTTAAGAGTTATTTATTTATTTAGAGTTGTTGCTGTTGCTGCGTTTGTCAAGCTTCTAAATTATGTGATAATTATTGGTTATTATGTGAATAATTGTCATTGAATTGACAATCTAGATGTGGATTTTGTTACATGACATAAAGCTTGCAATGCTTAAAACATTGTCAGTCAGATGCTTAATGTTGTTAATTAGTACAATATGATGATAGTAATAAGACCTTGGCATCAGCTGCTACCATCTAGATCATCGCATGGCCAAGCCAACTAGTCCAATGGTGAATGAGACCACAGGAAGCTCCATCTCTCCATGGGCACCGCCAATAGTGGAAGTTCGCGCAATGATTGTTCCCCATACTTTCTCCGTCCATGCATGTGGGGCTTGTCCAGCTGTCTCAGGACATTACGACTACCTATCTTTCTGCTATGTCCTCTGCAGTGCGTCTTCCCCTACCGGTCTCCCCTATTTTGAGTATATGGCATGTAGCGGTGACTACAGAGAAGTCCTGTCCTCTCTTCCGTGTGAAAATCCACGCCGATCGTACCAAGAAAGGACGTTTGCAAGCACCACTGGACTGATTGTCTAGCTACTCTTTTGGCACTAGGGATTGATGAGTCAGTCCTTCCACTGAAGCAACTACATTTAGATCGATGGGGTAAGATCTAGGCTGTTCATCGTTCTAGCTCACCCCATGCGGTTGAGATGGGAGGAAGCCATTCCTCCCATCTAGTCTCTCTGCAGCTATTATAAATATCAAGACTCAACTGCTGGGAAAGGATTCAGATACTTAGCACTTCTGCTCTATTGTTTTAGTGCTCTCTCTCTATCTTTCTCTCTTAAACACTTTCTACTCACCACTTGGGGAATTTTTAAAGCGTATAGTAGAACTTGTGTTGGCTTCAGTGGATGTAGGAGGATCTCCCTTCTAAATCCTAAATCATTGCTTTATTTACTTATCTGCACTTTGTTACTACTTGTTTCCCTGTCCACAGTCTCTCCTCTTTACATTGCATATTTGATGATTTGCTTTATCTATAAGGATATTTTAGAATTTTTTAAAAGTTTGTGTTATGCCATTGGATTTCAATTATGAGATTAGGAGTAATTTGTTGAATTTTGAATAGGCATTTTAGGCACATCAAAACTAAACCAGCCCCACCTCTTTTAATAGGATATATAGGATGATTGAAAGTTTGTGAGCTTCTTTAATGTAAATATTATATGTGGTAGTATTTGAAGGTAATATCTCAACTTATAAAAAATGGATTTGATGTAAATTTTAGATCTTACTAGGCGTCTTTTTTATTTTCAATAATCATTACACAACCATGAAATGCTTGCAATTTTAGTTTGACTTCTAATAGGTTGTTTGGACTTTTTTTCATGATTGCTCATTGTTAAGGATCTTGAAATTTCACGGATCATCCTTAAATATCAAAATTTGTTTTAGTCCTTTTGGATTTTGTTTCCTTATTTTAGTCTCCCATATATATATATACATTTAAAAGGCGGATTTTATTTTATTTATAATTTAGTAGTTTTCTTGTTTTCTTAGTTTCTTAATTTTTTATTGTTATATTCCATATGACACTCAACTCTTGCATTACAGGGGGGATCTCTTATATTTAATGTATTCCAATTAAATCTGTTAGTGCAATTATTTTCCACCACACCACCTCCTTTGGCAAAGTTAGTTCATTTTGCATGTAGCAAAAACTCATCTACAGTTGCAATGAAATGTTATTTTGGTGGCGATAACTCCTCTTGTTCTCCTACTTGTCTATTGCCACTTCTTTGCTACCTAATGATCCCTTATGTCTATACTAGAAAATGCACCTTAAGTCACCTAGCTAGAGTTTTGCCTGCATATTATTTTAGGTTACATGAGCCGTGCCCACATATTATTTTAGGTTACATGAGCCGTGCCCACATATGATTTTAGGTGACAAGAGTCCCTAGTGTTTAGGTGAGTGCTCAATGCATGGAAGCGACCTTAGTCACCCGACTGGTGTTGTGTCTTAGGTGAACTCTCAAAAATGCTGTTGGATTGGGTAAATTAAACTTATTATATACTCAACTCCTTCCTCGTGTCTATTTCTCTTGCAGCTCTGCTGTTCATCTCTTGCACTTGCAGATATCTTACATCTTTCCGTGCCTCAATTAATATTGTGTGCATCTTTGTGTGTGTTTTCACTCCTGTCTAGCCCTTGCACAGTTTTTAAGATTTTTTTAATAATAAAGCAAATTGGATTTGATGGATGTCTATGCTCTAGCTTGTGGAAAGTGTTGAAGAATATTTTTGGAGTCCCAAGAATGCTCATCAAATATTTACTTTTATACCCTATTTATTTCTTTAATATTTTGTTTCTTTATTTTTTCTCTATGAAGGATATATTTATTCTATTTTCTAGTTATATTGTTTCCTTGCTTTTTTAATTTTTCTTATTTTTACTTTTCATTTTGTACTCGCATTGTATGTTACAAACGAAAGAAAATGTTACAAAGCTATGAAGCACGAGTATGATATGGCGATACGATATGATATGATACAGATACGACGATACGACGAATTTAAAAAAAGTATGATACACATACGTTAGGATACGATAATTATATATGTGTGTATAATACGTTATATTCTTATATTTAAGTTATAGTTCTGTGGTAGATGAGAATAACATAAATTATTGCTATAAATTTTAAAAATATATTTTAAATTTTTTTCAAATTAATTATATTTTTTTAAATATTTTTATACCACTTAAAGCAATATTGTGGATAATTTAACTTGAAAAAATAATAACATCTTTCAACTATTGAATTTTAAAAAATAAATAAATTTAAAATAATAGCATAAAATTTGCTTAATTACTTCCTAATCTATCAGATTATTTATATGAAATAAGAGTTCATATATATATATATATATATATCAGTAGATTAGTTCAATTTTTAATTTAAATTTTATTCAAATCGATTAGCTTAATATAAATGAGATACAATTAATAATATAAATACTGTGACATAGACCAAGAAATACTAATGTGATTAAAGTATATATATATGTTCTCTCTTTAAGTTTTTGACTAAATAAATAAAATAAAAGATCAAAATCTTATCTTTTTCGCAATATAAGCTTGATTAAGGTAAAAAAAATATGACTGACGTCCAATAGTAGTAAAGATAATATCGATTAAAGTAAAAAAATGTAAAAACGTTACTAGTATCTGTAAGATCACAAAAAGTTAGCTAAAGTAGACGGCGCATTCGCTTGCAAATACCAAATCTTTTTCTATTGCCGAAACACTAGCGTGTAAAATTTTTTGTGATCTAAATTGCATAGTCTAATATATCTCTCTGAATTTTAACTTTCAAGTTTATGCATGGGTTGTGCTTTATGTATGAGATTTTTTTTATTTTTTATCGTGTGAGCCGAATTGACTATTTTAACTTTTTTTCTCTAATTAGAAAGTATCAAATAAGTGTAGGGGAAGTATTGGAAAGGTATTAGGTAAGTATCGGATTTTTAAAAAATAAAAATTAATATGCCACATAGAGTATCAGATATGTATTGGTGGAGTATCGAGGAGTATCAGTATCTGATACGAATATGATACTGATACGTTACGCTTCATGAAGTATCGGTGCTTCATAGTTATAATGTAATGGGGGAATAATGTTGAATATTTAATGGCGTTCTGTGGGATTCCTAGGATATTTGTTAACAACGCTATTCGTTCATGTCATCATTTGGGTTAAGATACTATAAAACTCATTGGAGGGATATATTATACAGAATGTCCATTGTATTTCTTCTGAATGACTGAAAATAAGTTATTATAGGTCTTTTACATTATAAAGATAAGTGTGTTCTTTTTGAGAGAAGTGTTCGTTCTCTTATCTTTTTTTAATTCTTATTTACCTGTTAGTTTTTTATGGTACTGCAGACCATAAGACCTTATTTAGCAAGCTCTAAAAAGTAGGCAAAATAATATTTTAATATTATTTTAAATTTATTATAAATTTTAGTAATTTTATTTTACATTCAATACAAATTTAAACATTAAAAATCAAGTTTTGTTTACATCCAATGCAAATTTCAACCTTAAAATCAACTTTATGTCACATCTTACACACTTGCTAATATTAAAATAAATTTTTTTCCCATCAATTTTATAAAATAAAATATTTTCTCTTTCTTTATTTAAAATTAACACCCAACCAAGTAAGGCCTAAATGTATCTTTTTAGTTGTTGCATTATTAATTTCTTGTGCATCATGTTTTATCGTTCGAACATCACCACAAATGCAAAGAGGTAAATGCTGGAAAAGGTTATTGGATCCCATATGTGATGTCTCAGTCTGTTTGGTTCGCCTTAATTGATGTTTGTTAAAGTATTTACATGATCTTGTTTCTCATTTGGCTATGGTCACAGGGAGAATTTCATGTTATTTCGTGGTTCCAGTTTCTTCCCAGCGAATCTGATCCGAATTCTTTGCATGTGAAAAGGTATCCTCTCGTGAAAATGTTTGTATTACTAAAAGTTTGATGTTCTTTAAGCGTTTGTATTTATTTCATGTTCATTGGAGTGCTTTGTTGTCAGTTCGAAAGCAGAACAGAAAGATGATGCTACCTGTTCAGTACTTACAGCTCACCTTCAATTGCAGAATGCTGGTTTTCTTAGTACATGGACCAATTCCTTCGTTGGTCCTTGGGATCCCTCTCAGGGTGTGCACAACCCTGGTAAGCTTCTGCATTAAACTTGTTGTGGTACACAAGCTCTGATGCGTTGATTAAATTTTCAAATGCTGGAACTATGGGCAGACGAGAAAATTAAACTCTGGCTTTTTCTTCCTGGTCGTCATTCTTCAATTGTGGATGCTGCTCAAGCTGCAGTTTCAAGACTTAGAGGTTTCAACCTGTGCTGAAATTACTTCTTATTCTCTTAGATGCTGTATACGAATTTTCTTTCTTTATCACGTACTTCAGTCTCTATGTTTGTTCCTGTATTTGTGTTCTGTCCAACAGTTGTTGCACGCGGAGTGTGGTTAGCCCCTGGAGACTCAGAAGAGGTTGCTATTGCCTTATCCCAGGCTTTAAGGAACTCAATAGAGAGGTTCTATTTTTTTTCTTCTTTTTTTCTTGCATTTGCTTTTGTTATATATTTTCGTATATATATTTATATATGTATGTATATGTATATATTTTGTCTGTTTTGTCAGAGCATTGGGAGGGCTTTCATATGTGAGATTTGGGGATGTTTTTGCAAAAAATCATTATTTTTCTTCAAATGGTAAAAGTTTCAGGTTTGTTGACATGACTTTACTCAACTTACAATGTATTGACAATTTTTTTCTTATAGTCTTCTCATAAATTTACTGGGCAAGTGAATTTTTTTTTTTATGGTACTGGGCAAGTGATTTTACTTTTGCATTATAGGGAATGTTAACGTAAGTTGAAGATTTCATATAGTGTTAGGCTTGTTTTTGTTCACTTTTGCCATATTTTTTCAAAGCCAGGTATATGTGAGTTCTGATTGGTTAACTAGCAATTTATGCATAATTTCTATTGAAATTGTATCTGGTCCGTTTCAAAATATAGTAGTAAAAGTTGGTATTATATCTGTATGTATTATTATGTGAAGCTTTTCCTTTTGTTCTGTCTTGTCTTAAGGAAACTTTGCTAAATACAGTATGCGCTGTTGCATTCCGGGTAGTAACACAGTGAGAGTTATGTCTGGAGCACTGCTGGCTTTTTTATCTGTACAAAGACAATCAAAACTGGTTCCTGTCAATACTATCTGAACAGTAATATATGTTAGGCTGTATCAGCTGTTTATAATGCATCTAACTATGTTTTACAAAAAAATATTTTTGAATAATAGTGTCAGTTACATTTCAAAATTTCTGTCAACAGTAGCATGGACGAGGGTTTGATATGTTGTGAAGAACATAACTATTTTTGTTGCCGTGGGCATCTTGTTCTATTAAAATTATACGGATTAGCTTGTTGCTTCTGAACAAGAACAACTTACGTTCCTTAGAATAATTTTTAGACTTATTGAAGTTTGAGCAGTTTTTCACTGCAAAATATTCAATGGTATGAAATTATCCGAATTTGCATTTTGTAGTTTTGTTAGGGACAAAGTAGAACGCACAAATGTTTTTGTTGAATTCATGTAAAAGAAATCTATTTTCTTTTACTTGTACCTTGGGCTGTTTTTATTGTTTTACTTGCCTCTTGGATGATATTAACATTTTAATCAGTAAGAAAAAAGGATGTAGTGGGTGGGCCTTGCCGCAATAGTTAAGTTGGCTCATCATGACTAGAGAATTTGGTATGCATGAAACACCTCTATGTTGGAGTATAGATGTGAACATTGGCAACCCTTAAACCTATATTGAAGAAGCCCATATCTGTTTGCTGACATGCAGTTTTGCAATATAATGCATGCATTTTGAATCTATATCTTATCTTGCTGAACTTTTTCAACTTTTTCTATTTGATTAGAGCACAACCAACTTTCGAGTTCATTTTTGCTGCAACTGAAGAAGCAATCTATGTGCATGCAGTTATTTCTATGAAGTTAGTAATCTTTAGAAATATCATATTTATTTAGCACTTCATAACAGTAAGGTCTCTAATCTAGTTATTTTTTTGATCTTATGTTTCTAGGCATATTCGTAGCCTGGCTGGTGATGATATAGAAAGAGTTTTGAGGCAACAATCTGGAAAGTTCACTACGAAAGGGCTTCCTGGTATGCCCTTTGCTTGCCCTGTTTTTCCTGTTATTCACTGGATAATATCTGGCATTTTACAATTTCAAATCTGCGTTATATGAGTCTTAAAGTTAGATTTCATGTCAAAATTAGAAGATTTTTTGATTGTTTGCTTAACAGGCATATACAATTTAATATTTTTATGACTCCATATTTTAACTTCCTTAATGTCCGTGTGAAGCCATATTTTGTCTTTTTTCCCCAATGTCATTGTCAAACCATCATTTATTGTTTTTTTTTAACGAAGATCATTTATATTTTTGACTGGTATTGTAAATTAATAATTTTTTTTTGTCTAGTAATAAAATTTTTTTTTTTTGAATCTAGGTGACTATTGGGTATATCATTACTCCTCTAAAAATACTTTTGTCGTATTTTACATTTATTTCATATCATACACAAATTTAAATATTAAAAATTAATTTTATTTCATATGCTACATGAGTCTTAATATTAAAATTATCTTTATTTCATATCTTACACATACTTTAATTAAAAAATCAGCTTTATTTCACATTCAAAATAGTCCTTAATAATAAAATAACTTTATTTCACATTATAACATTAAAATAATTTGCTTTTTTTCTTTATTGCAAAAAATTAAAAATCCAAAAGACATATATCAACCAAATAAGTCCGTACTTATCATTTGGCAAATGTATCTGTGTTGACTATTTACTATTGTGGGATAGTTTGTCAAATATGACTAACTTGCTTATAGATGCTGTCGATAGTGTGAGATTTGTTTTTTAATGCGTACGACGGTGTTGATTGAAGTTGGATCACTGTTATTCATAACCATGAATGGATTCACCATTGGAAAGGAGACAATGAGTGTGCAATGAGTTTAGGATGCTAATGCAATTATGTTTATCTCTTGGCAGTGTAATTAGAAGATAATGTGACAACATAATCATAGGTTTGTAGCTTTTATGATTTAGCCTTCTTCTACTTTGGATCCATTTTATAGTCTCATAGCAATTATAGCAGCCTACATGAATTGCCTAGAGCCCATGTAGTTGGAATTATGGCTTTGTTTGTGATGACCCGTAGTCGAATAGAGCAGGGAGTGATAGCCGGGTGATGTCCCAAGAAAGGGGAACTATTGGAGTAAAATGCGGCTTCTGACATGCTTCTAGGTTTAATAATGAATGGTGTTACGACTTTGCGGAGACCTGTGTTTTTGGTAAACAGTCGCTGGGCCTGGTCACTGCGATCTCCTTTTTGAGGAGGCACCCCTTCTCTCAAAGTTATGGGGCTATTTTGCTGAGTTCCTTAGAGAGAGTTGTCTCGCCCCTAGATATTCTCTACCTACCCACCCGTGTCTGTTTCGGGTACAGGTACCCTCTTGTTGAAGGTTGTTTGAGCTGCATAATCTCGCCCCCTAGGTATTCTCCTATACAGGAATGAATCATCATATATCGGAAATGGAGGAGAGTTTCTGAGCTGAATGATGAAAAACTTCATAGTTAAATGTGTTTGAGTTAGACTAGTATTGGGATGGGTCATTTTCTCGAAAGTACTCAGGCCACGTAGTTCTTTAAAGCCAAAATAGATAATGCCTCTATATTTAAATCACTAGAAGTCTGTTTGTTTGTAAGGTTAAATTTAATAATGTTAAAATTAAATTTAGATAGAGATATTTTTTTATTAAAAATTGTGAATGATGTGAAATAAAGTTAGTTATTATGTTGGGATATATGAGAGATGTGATATAAAGTTAGTCATTATGTTGAGATATGTGAGGGATGTGATATAAGTTAGTTGTTATTTTAGTAATGTGTGTAGGATGTGAAATAAAGTTAATTTTTAATATTATATTTTATGATATGCCAGGTTAAAATTAAATCAGGTTAATTTTTAACTTCAAAACAAACGGGGCCCTAGATGTTATATTATCATTGTTGTTGTTTACATTAAATTTCTTTTCCCTTCAAGTAGGAGGTAGTTAAAATACCATTCTACATTAGTGACTTACGCATTATTCCTCTGTCATTGCTTCAAGAATGATGACGTTAAAACGATTTTCTTATGAGAAGCTGAAATAATACATTTTTGAAATGAAGAAATCATTTCAATATTTCTTAATTGTGAGAAATAATGATAATATGTGATACTAAAAAATGGTAATGTGATATTTAAAAAATGAGAATATGTTATACTCCTAAAAAGATGTGGATGTTAAGTACCAAATCGGTTGGAAGAAATTTTTTGGTGTCCTTAAAAATGTTGCTTGTACATTTGGATATTAAATAACATATACGATGGAAAGAAATTTTGTGATGCCCCCTTAAGAATGATGTTTGTGTAACTAATGTAGTTATGAAGTCAGATAGATTGTAGCTCTTTTGGGATTATGACATAGTAATGTGATTAGTTTATTAAGTTTTTCGTGGAATCACAATTGGACAATGAAAAATTATCAATTTGGACAACATATTTTGTGGGATGAAGATGTTGCAATAGTAGGCTACTTAATTTGGAACCATACAAGCTTGGTAGTGCTAGGTGGTAGAAGAAGATTGCTTAATTGTGTTGTTCATACATACGAGAAGATGGTGGCTTATGACTGCGTGAAAGTTGTAGTGGAGAAGGTAAGGGAAGTTCAAGGGGTGTGACTTGAATTTCATGAAAGTATAGTGAATTTTTTTGCTTTATTCCCTTTGTGTAAAAGTTCTTTTGTACAACTAAAAGTAGACATAGTAGGTGAACAATGAAATTTATTGTATAGCTCATATAGCTATATTAGGTGATTTTCTTTGGGGGAGGTGAATACCCATTCTCACGGAGTTTTGTACTATCTCTGATTAGGATATGATGTATTTTTGTATTTGATTATATTAGATATATAATAGCCTATAGTACATTTAAAAAATTGAATAGCCTCATGATGCTTGAGATTTCAATTGTAATGTTTTAGATGCATGGGAATTGAGACATTAATATCTTATTTCTTTTTGAATCTTTATCAACTAACCTCATTGGGATTTTATTTTTTATTTTTTTTCCTTTTTCTTGCTGCTATAATTTTAGATGATTTATGCTTTTCATTACCTGGATAAACTCTAAATATCGCCTTAGTGCTTGATCTTTGGTGTCTTTGATTGAACACTCCCCCCTAAAATGATACTCTTCCTTTACTGCTTCTACTTCCTCCTCCTCCACACTCCTGTATCTTTCTTATGGTTTGGCTTCGTTATGCCATATATTCTTGGCCTTTTATTGCTGATCTCATTGATGGGCACTTGTGATGACTGAGTTATTCATCAGTTAATGATAAGGTATCTGTTGATAGTAAGATTGTCATTACATTGGTAGTATGATACTAAATAGACATAGCAATGTTGGTTTTGTGAGTTTGTTTCACTACATTGTTAATTTGTTTGGTTTGATTTTAGGATTGTTATGCTGTCTTGTTAATTTGTGCTCCACTTGGTTTTACAATAGACATAGTGTGAATAAGGGGTGTACATGCAAGTTGTCATAATGTTTTTTATAATCACATGTTTGTTTTTATGCTTATTTTTTAAGTTATGTATGATGCATTTAATGCTTATCTGACTTTGAGGAAAATAGGCCCTTCTGTACATCATTTACTTGATTTGAATGTTGGTCTTGACTTCTGTTATTGATATTTCGAGCTCTTCTGGACTCCTAACTTTAAGCGTGTTAATTTTGGTTGTTTGTTTCTGTTATGATTGTGGTATTTCTTTATCACAGTTATTGTTTCCCCTAATGGGATGCGAGGTAGGCTTACTGGATGCTGCCCTGCTGATATTGTGAATCAACTATATGCCAGGTAGATCATCAGTATGTGCTCGATGAAATGTATATTTGAAATGAAAGATAAACCAACTCATTGTTATTTATTGAGAATCCCAAAAATTCTCATGAATTATACAACATTATTCTCTGTTTGTTTCTTTACTATTTTGTTTTGTCAGTGTAACCTCCTAATTTTCTAATTTACTGATTTCCTTATTTTTTAAGATTCTCTATTTTCTTAAATTTCAGGTTATACCCATCTAGTATATTATACCTGGGTCCTCTTACTATTGAATGTATTTTAGGTTGCGTTTGGTTCATTGTTATCTTGGTGTTATGTTATGTAATCTAGATGTCATGACATTTAGATGTCATCTTTTGACTAATAATTTTATAATCTTATAGAGATAACATAACATAACGTCAAGATGACATTGAACCAAACGCCCCTTTAGTCAATTCTATTAGTGCAATTCCTCATCGTAGTATTAGTGTAAGGTTGTCTTTCACTCGACTTTCTAGAGGTAATGGAGAATCCTCTCTTTTATTTCTTCTCTAGCTCACGGAGCCGACGCTCATCCTATGGTGGCAACGAAATTGTTATTTCATCAATAACCACTCTCTTGATTTCCTCTTGCTAGATATCCCTTTAAACTCTTTTGGCATTTTATAAAGGCCTTTTTTTCTATCCAACTTGTACCAGAACATTGCCATAAATCCACATGATTGGAGACTGGAGCATTGTCCACTTATGATTGTAGGCAGTGCGAGTCGTGGTAGGGGGTGTTTGTCAGGTGATTACTGTTGTGTGGAAGCCACCAAAAGTCACATATGGTGCCATGCTTGACTAAAAGTAGTTTGGATTGATGCTATGCTTGAGATAAAGTATCGTTAGATCAGGTAAATGAAACCTAGTATCTTTTTAATGCCTTTCTCATGCATTTATATGCGTCTTTTATAGCTCCGCTCATCTCTCATGCTTACTGAAAATATACATCTCTTTGCTCCTCAACTAGAACTCCGTGCTTCTCTGCGTAAGTTCTTGTTCGTGATTATTCTTTTTGGCTGTGGGCATGTTAAGAAATATTTTGAAAATCCTAAGAATCTTTCTTAAATTTTGAACATTATTCCCTTATTATTTCTACAGAAGTTTTTTTTTCCTTCTTGTTACCTCTTATACTTAAAGAAGAGTTTTTGTTGTTGTTTCCTAATTTGCTAGTGCCTTTGTTTTATTAGTCTCTTTATTTTATTATTTCATTCTTCATATTGGACTCACCTCCTATATAAAAGGAAGGATCCTCTAAACTATTAGGTGTATTTCAATCACTGATGTGTTTTTTTTTTTTTGATTTTCAATCAATTAGTGATGTTAGTGCAATTATTCTCCACTGTCATCATGTTGATTGTGCTATTGGCTTCTATGTCATTTCGCTGATTGCCATTTCGGATCCTAGTTGCCTGTAACAAATTGTTTACTTAATTTTTTCCTTTATACTGTACAAAATATTTTGCAGGCTTAAGGCATCAGATGAAATCCCTGCTGGTGCACCCTCTATCATGAGATCTGCAGTCTGTCTGTTTAGGGGTCAAAAATGCTTTGTCGAAGTCACCCTTGGCTGTCCTTCATGCAGTGATAGGTCTGCTGAAGCTATTTGTAGTGACAATGTAAATGCTATCTGTCTGAGGTCTGAAGACCCTTGCACAGTATCTTCTGGAAAATGCCACCACACTGGTTCATTTCCAAAACTTGAAAGGACATTTGTATATCCGGTGGAATTCGTGTTGGTTCCTGTTTTTGACAGAGCCTTTGCTAGATCTTCTTTCAAAAGGTAATGGTATTCTTTGTGTTTTGCTTGCAATCTGCTTTTGTTGTCAACGTTTGTTCCTTCTTTCTGCAGGTTCTTCCTTCAAATTTTGGCCGGAACATCACCTTTTGAGTTGTGGCCGTTTTGGAACTTTTCTACTCTTTCTGAGCACCGGTCTGTTTTCACCTCATACAATCTATTAGAAAAGGAAATTGCTAATTTTTTGTGCTACTTACCTTTGTTTATGACCAACTATTTTCCTGAATATTTCTTTATTGTTATTTGTTCATCATTTATTGTGAAAATTTGTTGCTCAAACTACCCTTTTTCACTACTTCAAATTCCTAAATAAATTAAATTTCTACCTCAATATGCAAAACTTATCAGCTGTTATGCTGTAATATGCACCAAGTATTAGCAATTTTGTTAATTTAAAGTAGTTAATTTCTATTTCTTTAATTTGTGGAAAGTATAGAATGTTACATGTTTGCTTAAATTACCTTTCCATTTTAGATGGACTAAATGCTGGGAATAATATGGATTGAAGATGATCTGTCTACCATAAATCATTTATGCTCACTTTTGAAATAAGTTCTACAAACCATCATTGTTTTGTTCTTATCTTTTTTAATTTTGTCTCTACTTTGTATTTAAAGTAAGACGGGAAAGTGTTTTGTGTTGTACGATTTTAGCCTTTGTTTTATCATGCCATTATGTGCAGAGTTTATAGTTTTGTTTGAGAGAATGAATTATATGTTGAGAATGTTATTGTCCATGTCGGAGTTTTGTAATGTTAAATATATTACTTTGACATAACATTTATCAGGAAATTGAAATTTTAATATCATTTGAATTATTTACTGTCAAAAAAGTGTAAAATATATTATTGAACGATGCAATAAAATCTCATTACTTGACCGATAATTTTATCAAATTGCATATGCATTCTGTCAACTATAATGTTTTAATATAACAAAAATAAATTACATTATAAATAATATTTTATTTCATTTGATTTTTTTTAAAATTTAAAATTTAAGTAGAAACACCTCCTTAATGTGTTACTTGAAGTTGAAGTCTTTTTGATGTGGGAGCCAATCTTTTTTATCTCAAAGTATGAAACTGAAAGCTGAAAACAAAGGTGGTTCTTAGGAAGGCCTTGGATTTTTACAACAGAAATGTTTACACACGACCTTGGAAAAATATTGGAACTTCACTTGTGATTCTGCAATTGAATTGTTTAAATTTTTTGACTTGTAGGTTTTCTGTCTAAATTTGTTTGTCTATCTATTTCTAATGTAATTCATATTCTCTTTTCCATTTGACATATGGGACATTTGCAGCAGCCAGTTCCTGGAAGAACTTGCGATTGATTTTGGTGGCACAGGATTGAAGCGTAAATACAATAGCAGCAGCAATAGTACTTGCAGTAGCACTAGCAGCACAAGTAGCACATCCAGTGCAAGTGATCATGCTGCCTTCACTGGAGCTACTGATTTGGAAGCAGATGCTGATTCTTTTACTTCTAGGCAGTCTGGATTATCTTCCAATGATCAGCTTGACAATGATGGGAACAGGATGGTAAAGCCGGCTTCTTCTATACTCAATAAATTTTCCTTAATCATTTTCTACATGGGCTCACAGTGTTATAATCTTGAGCCTAGAATTTTTTATTAATGATTTTTTAAAATAATTACTTTGAGCTATAGCTTTAGATACCAGGCATGTTATTAAATTGCTAGTTAAAATTAACTACTTGGCAGTTCGCTTGTGGTATTGCATTACTTATACTGTATTGTTTAGCACAAATTATACTTTATTGGTAAGCATTTAAGGATTTAAGCATTTAGTAGTTAAAAACTAGTTATAAATTTCATTTTGTTTTCTACAAATTGATTGAAATTAGCTTTATTCCATCTTCCTGGTTGCTTTATTATTATTATGATCAAAGTTTTAGTAGTATATAGTAGTTATTTGTATATATTATATTTAATTTATCAAATATTATTCACATAAATTTTAAAGTTGTTTGACATATATTTCACATTTTATAAGCATAAATTTTACATATAATTTCACTGTTTAAGCATAAATTTAATGACACTGAATGGAGGATATTTTGGCCATAGTCATGGCTAAAATAGTCTTCAGTTATTTAAAATAAAATTAATAATAATAAAAAAACAATTTTCATTCCATCACACAGAAACTCGTGTGCATCCTTATTTTAGCTTTTGGGCATCGTTAGGACATTATACTTCATTTTATTTTTACCTTTTCTTCAATTTGCGCTTCTCTTGCACTTTACCATAAAATTTGTCCTCTCCTTCCAGTTTTATCTTGGATTATCTTAACAATATTGTCCCTCCCTCAAACCAACTTGATAGTGACTCCTAAGTTCTGTAATTATTAGACTGTTAACTACATTTAATAGCCAATTATTCCTAAGTGCTATAGAGAGGCTGAATTATTAATTAGGTACTGGTTCCACTTAATGGTTACATTTATAGCAAATTTTGACTAAGCATGATCAGCTTACACGCAATTTATATGTAAAGGTAAAATGTTCATTTTTTTTTTCAAATTTCTCCTAAATCTACAAAAAATAATTTATTCATAGACAACTTTTTTAATTAACCATAATCATGTTAATCTCAAACATGCCACCATACAACCCGTATGCATGTTTAATTAAAGTAATGAATACTTTTAGACTTTTAAATTTGTGCTTGTTGTGGTTAATTCATAATTGCATTTAGATTTTAAATTAGAGGTTAGTTATGAGAATAAACTTTATAGGAGGATAGAGAATAATAATTTAGCATGATGTTAGCTTCAAACATGCTACCATATAACCCTTAAGGATGATTATGTGATGAATACTTTTAAAATTTTAAATCTATGCTTGTTATGGTTAATTCATATTTGCATTTTGATTTTAAATTAGAGGTAGAATAGAGGCTTTATAGGAAGATGGAGTGCATATTAGCATGTTTTGCATCCATCAAAATGTCCCTTTGGTACTTGATTTTCATAGGTTAAGCCTTGTTTGGTATGATGCAAGTTTATCTTTGTTATGGTGTTAATCCTTGACATCAAGGTTTTTCGTGTATAGTATAATGCCTTCTTGATAGTGTTCTCACATTTCGACACTTGATTCCTTGTTTGGCCATCCATGCTATAACCAGCTTCCAGCTAATCTAGCTACTTATCTTGCTTGCCTTTTTGCACCTAGTCTTCTGGCATTTTGTTGTTCCTTTAGTGTGCGTCATCTTGATAAAAGATTGGGGGACTTCACCCATTAATCTTGTTCAATGCAACCTGTGGTGTAATCTCTAGTCTATCTACTTTATTGTTCAATTCCCTCTTTGTTAAGTGTTCTCATCTGTTTTCTCATACTACTTTTATAGAGGTCCTTGATTTATTATGAAAATTTTTTAGCTTTGAATATTCGTACTTAAGAAATATGATAATTTTAACCGATTACTTGTTTCCCATATTGTTTAACTTCCCTCACTGTAGGTTGCTAAGCGTATTCGGTCAAGTGTAATTGATACCTTTGGTCAAGTAACTACTGTTGGGAGTGAAACTGCACAAAGTCTAACCAAATCTGAGTATAGTGTTGTTGATGTTGTCGATGTTGCTGGTGGAGGATCTGCAAATGCTCAGGTTGGTTCCAACTGGGATTGGGAAGAGGATGAAAGGGGCATTGGCGTGGACATCCAAGTGCTTCTCTCTGAGTTTGGAGATTTTGGCGACTTCTTTGAAAGTGATGTTCTTACATTTGGTGAGGTGGGTTATATTTATCGTCTGAGACTAGCTACAGGATAGCTTGGTAATCTATGATATTTATTAATAGTTCCTCCCAGAATGGAATTTTTATTTCCTTATAATTTTGTTACTTTCTGTGACTGCAACTTTGGTTAGGTCGTCCTATAAGCTTTCTGGGGATGCATTCAAACTGTAAATGATTTCAGTCTTCACTTATCTGTATGTTTTTCAGTTAGATGTGATGCAGTAGGCTTAGGACTGATGTCAAAAAAATGTTACCCAATATTTTTTTATAAACTCATTCTGCATTTGGCCGTTTGCTTTTATACTTTATAATGTACTTTTTTTCCTTTTATATTTGTTTGTATATGTTAAAGATAATTCATTACTTTCAAAAAAAACATCAATTACAACATAATCTCTCTTATATAAGGAGAAATTATAAATAAGCAGTCAAAAGGTATCATATTTCTAATACTTTTCCTCAAGCTAAAGAGTAGATACCTATAAGATCCAGCTTGTCATACAATAATGAAAAACGAGAAGGACCTATATCCATAATGAAGATATATGTAAGTTCATTTTCAATTCTGATATGAGGTGTAATAATTTTTCTTGATAACACAACTTCTCAGATGAAATGACAGTCAACCTTGATATGCTTAGCATGTTCATAAAATATAGAGTTACTGGTGGTATGAGCCATTGCCTTGTCACAATGCATCTCCATAGGCCCCTTAATAGGAAACTTATTTAATAATGTCTCACAAGTAATATAGGCCACCGCCTTATAATTCATCATTGGACCTTATCACAATATTTTTCTTTTTTACTTTTCCTTGTTACTAGGTTTCCTCCGACACGATTATGGTATCCTGAAGTGGATCTTCTGTCATCAAGAGATTCGACATAGTCAATATCGAAATAAGCCTCAATATTAATGTGAACATTTTTCTTGTATAGTAAATTCTTTTCAGGACTCTTCTTGATGTTTCTAAGTATCTTAAAAATAACTTCTAAATGATTTTATTTGGGCTTTTTCATGTGTTGTTGTTTCATCTGGTTGATTAAGTGGGCAATCTATGCACTAAGGCATCTTTAAGGCCTTATTTAGTTCGAGGTAGTTTTTTGGCCCAACACAAATTTCAACTGTAAAAATCAACTTTATTTTATATCCAACACAAATACCAATATTAAAATTAATTTTATTTCACATTTTACATATTTTTCAATATTAAAATAAAGTTTTTGTTATTAAACTTAAAAAATAAAATATTTTTTTCACTTGTTAAAAAAAAGCTCGAACCAAACGAGGCCTAAAAGGCTTTCCATCATCACTTGTAAACTGAACATCTATTAGTGTTTCAGTAGGTTTATATTCAAGAAGTTCAGTTTCCTTAAGGAAATCTATTGCATATTTTCGTTGAGAGAGTGCAACCCATTTTTGTTGTAGGTAATTTTAATTTTAGGAAATATTTTGCACCATCCAAATCCTTAGTAACAAAGCATTTCTAAAGTTGCTTAATTTCAATTATCCTTTTCTGATCATTTCCAGTAATGAGTATCATCGACATATACAATGAGAATAATTGAACCCAAAACTATATGTTTCAGAAAGATAGAATGGTTCACGGTACTGCTTTTGAGTCCAACCTCACTGCTACAAAATTTGTTAAGCCAAGCTCGAGGACCTTTTAACAAACCATAGTCTTTCAAAACTCACACTTTGAACTCCCTTTGAGGAATATTTGGCTAGAGGTTGCTCCATCCAAACAACTTCAAAAAAATCTTTGTACAAGATCAGATTGCTGCCATCTAAAAAATCTTCTGGCCTTGATTAACAGCGATAGTGAATGAAAGTTTCACAGAATTGAGTCTGACAATTAGAGAAAAAGTCCTAAAGTAATCTACCCATAAATTTGAGTTTTAACCTTTTTGCTGCATGGCGTGCCATTAGGATTGAACTTGACATGGAAGACTGATCTACATTAATTGGGTGAGCACTAGATAGAGATGACATTGGACCCTTAGTACCTCTGTTGATCAAGTTTACATTTCTACATCCATAGACTGCTTCCATTTGAGGATTTGTAGTGCTTCAAGATAGGATTTAGGTTGGGTAATGGTAGATAAAGTAAGAGTAAAGGAATAAAATGTTGGAGATAAATTGTCAAATGTCAAGTGAGAATATAATGGATGAGTGGTACCATGTTTATGTTTACGTAAAGCAATAGAAAGGTCCAAAGAAGATATTTCTGTTGTGGAAGTAGGATGAACAATATGTAAATTAGAAATTGAATTAATGCGTATTAGATCATTAGAATTTGGAGAATTGGAAATAAACCGGTTATTTCCCGAGAGTAGTGAGTATATACTTGAATGGGACAATTCGTAGATATAGGAGTTGTCAGAGGTAAAGTAACTTAAGAAGTAGTTGTAATTATGGATCCTTTGAGAGGAATGAAGTTGATTAAAAAAAAAGAATGAAGGTGGTTAAAAAAAAAGTAACATCAGTGGAGTTACAAAATTTTCAATGCATTGGATCATAACATCGATAGCCCTTCCAATTATGAGGGTAACTAAGGAAGCTGAATCGAATAGCTCTAGGAGAGAGCTTATCAAGTCCAAGTTGAAGACAATGAACAAAACACACACCCGACGACTTAAGGAACAAGAGAGAACAATGATTTTGTAGGATATAAAATAGTGTGTGTGGACTTGTTGCTAGTACTGCTAGAGGATATTTTATTAATTAAGAAACACACAGTGAGAATTGCTTCCCCAAATAAGAATGTGAAACATTTATCTGAAACATTTGGGTGCATTTCGTCACACCATTTTGTTGAGATGAATAAGCAAGAAGTTTGATGAAGAATCTCTTTTGATGCACAAAAGGAAATAAACTCGGATTGGGTGGATCCTATAGCATTTATGGATGCTGAGCACTGTACGTTAATTTCTTCATAAAAAATTTTGAAGATAAATAACACTTTTAGAATGTTTTTTTAACTAATATAATTAGGTAATGTGAGAAAAATCATTAATAAAGTAACAATTTTAATGAAATACCAAGTGAGTAGATACAAGACTAGGGCCCTACATATCTTGATGAATTAGATTAAATGGAGCTTTGCTACATATAGTAGATACGGAAGAAAAAAGATGCAATGATGCTTTTCAAACTAACAAGCATCACACTCAAACCTAAAAACTGAATTAGGTAAGTGGGCAAAATCTTTCAAACGATTAGGAGGCGGGTGATCTTTGGCGACAATGCCATTGATATGGGGACACCTTATATGATTGAAGAGAAGCTAGAATATAGTCACTAAGATCAGTCAGATAATAAATTCTGCCTCCTTCAACACCACCGCCAATCATTTTGTTAGTTTTTAGATCTTGAAAGACAGTGAGAAAGATAAAATGTTTCTGTACAAATTTGAGAAGTAATAAGTCAATGAATAGAGAGTAGATTAATTGAAAAATGAGGAACATAAAGAATATTCTTTAAAGTGAGAGTTGTAGAAGGGCTAACAGTCTTTTTGCCACCAACAGAATACAATGAGCCATTAGAAACAACAATTGGAGGTAAGAGAGAGGTATCACAGGTACATAATAACGTTTTATTACGAGACATATGTGGGGTAGCATCAAAGTCCAATATCCAAATCATAATAGACAAGATGGGATGCTAGCAGTTGTTGAGCTTGAAGTAGTGATAGCATGAGAGATGGAGGTTGACAGTTGAGAATTGATTGATAGGACAGTCATGCTCTACTATTTGTCATCGGGTTCGCTGTTATAGGGTAGAAACCAGTACTTTTAACGCCAACTGGGTAAGCAGTGGAGCTTTGGATGTCTTTAGAAAGAGTTTTTTGCTGTTTGGATTAGCGGGGTGAACAATAGCAAGCAGAGATGGTTTTGCTTGGCAAGGCAAATGAGTAGAAGATAGGGGTTGGGGGTGGGCTGCATGATGTTGACGAGCAGGGGTGGGGTTGGGTTTCATGCATGAGAGAGGTAGGCGAGCACAATGAGTATGTTGTGTAAGCGATGGGAGATGGCAGTGGAAAAGGTGATCTATGGGCGTAGCAATAGCTCATTAGGAGGTGGGCGCTTGAGGATTCTATTGCTTACAAGTGCAGACATGGTTGTCGGGCTCATGGAGAGACGGAAAAAGGAGACAGAGGAGCGACATTGGCTTCCCTGTTGTCACTGTCTAGGGAGGAAGTGATCTCATGGGGGAGAGAGGATGCGAGGGGTGGCCTCTTGATGAAACTTTAAACCTGGAGCTCTGATACCATGTGAAAGATAATTTGTTACCTTAAAAAGAAATCACCGATTACTACCTAATCTTCCCTATTGCAGAAGATATTACAAATAAGCTCTCAGAAGGCATATGATTTCTAATAGTGTATGTGTTTGTTTGGTGTAGGTGTATGGGTTGGTATCCAGTGGCCTGGAGATCTTATGTGTGTAGGTAGTCATTTCTCTGGATAGATGAATGTATGCACCTGTGTCAAAAGGTACATAGGGTGTGAGTGAATGTATTTGATAATTTGTTTGTTTATTAAAATGCACTGGTTTCTCTCATTATTTTGACCTTTATGCAAACTAAGCCACCTGGAATTGGTTTCAAGAGTTTGCATGGACAATAGCATGCATACTTTATGTTTGGTATGCGTCAGAAGTCTAGTTATACAGGGTTTTTCTATGGATTATTTTTTAACCAAAATGTAATACTTAACTGTTTCTTAAACTACTATACATAGACTTTTAATTATTAATGTTCCTTTGAAACTAAAATGAAATATTATTAAATTGTTTGTTTACTAGTTTAAAATTAATTTTGTTAAGTTGTACCTAACATATTGCATCATACACAAATTTTAATATTAAAATTTAACTATATTTCACATCATACCCATATTTTAAAATAAATAATTAACTTTATTTTACGTTATAGACAACTTTCAACAAAACATTATTTTTATCCAATTTTAACCTTATTCTTGTTAAAATTAACCTTTGCAAACAAACACACTTATATTGTTTAAAATTTAGTTCATTCTTTTGTTGCTTGGCTGTTGTATTTTACGTAAGTTTTTCTTTTTTGTTCTGCTAATAAATATTGGACCAACACAATTGTCTCAACGATCCATGCTTGCCTTAGTAAGTGGTTGATTCTTAAAGTTCGATACAAATATTGTGTTATTGTGTTGGTGGTTATTTTTTATTTGGCTTTGCTGATTTCTATAGGTTATTTCTGTCAATGCTAAAATATTATGTATTTGCAGCCTCCAGGAACAGCTGAATCTCAAGCACTTGTATTTCCCTCTATTGAAGGTGGAGATTTGAGTGGTAGTCCTTACACAATGGGGATTGATAGCCCAGACCAGAAAATTTCTACTGTTGGTCTTACATCATTTGAGAACTTTAACCAATCATCTGTTACTTCTATGGAGGACACTCAAAGCATATGTGTAGACACTGCTAAGGATTCCAAGGCTTCTGCCACAACGTCCCATACTTTGGTACTATTCACTGGCAAGTTTGACTATTTGAAAAAAGCAGAAGCTGTGCTAACGTTTGCACCAGAGTATGCAGCAGTTGAAATGTCGTCGAATGAGTTCTGCACCTCAATTTTCAGAAATCCATACCTGCCACGCTCGAAAAGGGTAGAGAGTTCACAAATTAGCTCCAATGCGTACATATATTCTGCTGCTCCTCCTCTCATTGATGATTCAGAGGAAAATCCTGAAAAATCTTGTAAAGTCAAACTTGGTAATGGGGGTTATGGTACTACTGGTCTGTCTGGGAAATTATATACACAGGTGCAGAGCGGGACTAAAGAGGTCCACAAGAGATTGTTCAATGTTGATATGCCTACACACAAAGGACAAAATCCATCATCCCTGTGTGTAAAGACATCATCCAGTGGAATTTCTGTTTTACCATTAATGAATGACAAGACATTTGAGGCGGGGCATTTTCTTATCTCATTGAAGACTGTGCTTGCTACTGAAATTGAGTGCATTATGTTCCAAGCTGCTATGTGCAGGATACGACATATGCTCGTTTCTTTTAACTGTCAAGTTCCTCTTCGATTGAATAAACGGTCTGAGAATGCTATGCTGGATGTGATTTCATGTGATGCTAGCAGCATCCATGATGTTCTTCCGACAAAGCATGAAGCAAGGAAGAATGATGCTCTACCTGTCAGAATTGCTGGTGATGTTGATGTTGGAATGCACGATGCATCTCTGGCTGCACCAGTTGGTGTTTGGCGCCCAGTTGGTGTTCTCAAAGGGACAGAGCCTTCAAATAAATGCATGTTTGAAAAATCTCCATCTTTGCAAAATAATTCAGCAAATGAGGAAAGTGTTCATGGGCAAAGGCAGGCTCTTCAGGAGCTTCTCGATGCATTGGGCTTCCTTGTTCAACAATCTGCTTCATTTGTGGATGTTGCTCTTGATACGGATGATACCGTTGGGCCTTATTCATGGCTTGCATTGCAGGAGCAGCAGAGGCGAGGATTTTCTTGTGGTCCTTCTATGGTTCATGCTGGATGTGGTGGAATATTAGCTACATGCCATTATGTTGACATTGCTGGAGTTGACTTGATGGATCCACTTTCTGCTGATGTAAGTTTATGATTCTTCCCTGAAATTGTTCTCTATCACACATGCCATTTGCAGAGCTCTATTTTGTGAATTTGATTATTTGGTATCAGTAAATTTCTGCCAGACATGGCTTTTTGACATTAAGGATAGTTAAGCTCTCAGGTGGCACTTTTGCTGTCCAGTTTGGGTAGGCTTAAAACGCATATATTCAATTTCCAACTACATTTCATACATTTGGCAATTCTTCAGTTATAAATGTTAATTATTAATCTCCCATTGGGGACTTCCCTATTCGCAACATGTTGGCTCTTTGTGGTGTTAAGTTGTCAGGGGTGGGGCATCCCCAAAAGCAACATGTCGTATCTGACGCCCAAGTATGGTGTTCTTTTATGAGCAAATATGATGCTAATAGGCAAGGGTTTACACACTTTAATGGATCTGATTGCGTAAAGAAGCTAGTCCAAGTGAGTGAAATCATGTTTGAGCTGTCGTTTTATTCCAAGATTATTTTTATGTTAAAGAGAAATTATATTATTACATATACATATAAAAAGAAGAACGAGAAGAGGAAAGTTGGATTATTGGATTTTGTTCATGTAGAAAGAGGAAGAGGGAGGCCAAAAAAGATATGCCAAGAAATTATAAAGAATGATCTTACATATTTGAAGCTAAAAGAGGATTTGTTTTTTGATAAAGTGCAATAGAAATAAAGAATTCATGTAGTCGACTCTGCCTAGTGGGATAAAAGACTTAACTTATTGTTATTATTTATGTGCATTATGTGAAATAAATTTATTTAAATGTTAACATTTGTGTTTGATGTGAAATAAAATAGATTTTGTATATTGAAATTTGTGTAGGATGTGAGCTAAAATAGATTTCTCATTCTGGTGTTTGTGTTTGATGTGAAATATAAATTGCAAACATTCTTGTTGTCATTTTGGACTCGAAACCAAATAAGGCATGGGAGTTGGTATAACTCGTTTAGCAAGGATGATGATAGAGCTAGCGGAAACTTTGTGGAAGGGGGTAATCAATGTGGTTTGATTGCAGGAAACAAATTGGATAATTGAGTATCTGGCTAGATGATTTGAAAAGTTAGGATGTGTGCTCACAAACAAGGAAATGGAGCAGGTAACTTTATAGGTAAAAGTCTTTGGCATCATTTTGTTGGGGACCAAAAAAACCTTTAAACTCCTCCAAAATCACTTTTATCGATATTTTGTATTTATTTCTGGAAATATTTTTCTGAAAACTTTATTATATTTAAATTTGATATAGAAAAAATGTGTCATAACATAGTAACAATGATAGAGATGAAATTGTGTTTAAATTCAGTTTTCTTGAATTGAAGATAAAATCAAGCAGATTTAAGCAAAAAAAGTAAACTACCCATAATCAATTTTCAATCACCAAACTCATTCCCATGATTTATTAGAAAATTACATCTAATTTAGCATATGATGGGGAGCAATCTGCATCTAGGATTGGACAAGTTGCAACAATTTGCTGTTTATGAAACACGAACACTACACATGGACCAGAGACATAATATGGTGCGATAGAGCGATATAATAATTTTTCAAAACATAGGGCATGGACACAGCATGATATGTTAAATACAATAATAGTAAAATTAACAATTTATGCTTAAAAAATATATGAAATATAGAACAAGCTAGAATTTTTAAGTTATGAGTAGCATAAAAGTCTTATAGGATCAAGATGAGAACGTGAAAAGAGGCATCGACATTGAAGATATTTGAGATGCAGATTTAAGATTCATTTTGCAAAGTAGGTGGGAGAATAAGAGAAAATATAATTTTACATGTCAAGGTAACCGTGACGAACACAACAATAAGAACAGGTAAGAGCTCTCGTCATTGCGGATGAGAGGAGGATAAATGTGAAATTAGAGTTTTAAACTTTTTGCGATCGGTTTATTTTCATGAGGCTTGAGGATAACGAAGGAGGAAGAAATTTAATCTAGCTTTGTTAGTTTAGAATGTTGACTTATATTAAGTAAAATTTAATAATCATAACATATATTTTTAATTTTATTAGATATGATTTTCACAATAATAAAAATTTCAAAATATTAATAAAAAAACAAAGCGGAGGTAAATGCGTCCATAGGTCTTAATCTTATACTTAATATTATTAAAAGTATAATATTAATAAATTAATTTAACATTAATATTTCTTGTATCCAATTCTATCCTGTATGTATCTTAAAAAAATCCTGTGTTTTAAAAGTGTCCTGCATCGTAAGGCCCTGTTTGGCGCGAGGACCAAAACAGGACCAAAATAGTACTAGTTTAAAAAATAACAATAATAATAATAAATAAATTATTTTAATTATTCTACACAAATTTTAATATAAAAAATAATATTTTACTTCACATACTCAATAATTTTTAATAAAAATATAAACTTTATTTCACATTTTAGATCAAAATACTCGATTTGAATATTTTGGTCTAGAATGTGAAATAAAGTTGATATTTTTATTTTAAATTGTTGAGTATGTAAAGTAAAATAATATTTTTTATGTTTGAATTTGTGTAGAATGATTTAAAAATTTATTTATTATTATTATTGTTATTTTTTAAATTAGTACTGTTTTGGTCCTGTTTTGGTCCTCACGCCAAACAGGTAAAAATCTTTAAAAGTGTCTCAGAAGTGTTTTAAGGCACTCTGAAGTATTTTCACGTACCGAAGAAGTGTCTTTTAATTTTTTTAATATTATTTTATTAAGAGATGTCACGAGGCGTGTTCGACATGGTGTTCACGTGTGCCCCCCTATGTTCATGTGTTTGAGATGGACTTGACGTGGTTTTTTGAAGTGCTCATGCTTCATAATTTGCTTGAGGTTTAAAGGAGCTTTAACTCAAAGTCACAAGTAGAAAAACAGGGTTAATTCACATCTAACTCTTTATTCCATTCCAACTCCAGTACCATGACATAGTGTGGATGATTAAAGACTAGTAAATCACCTAAACATGTATTTCAGGGGAGAAAGCTAAATGCAAGTACTGCACAATTATTGGTGTGAATGTTTTGAGTTTGAGCTGAGCCAAATATAGCTTAAGCTCTGCTCGTCTCAATTCAATTCGAGTTTGAGTTGGCTCGTGTCAACTTCGAACTGACTCGAGCTTTAGTCGAACTAACTCAGGTCCTCTAAAGAATTGAAATATTTTGAAAAATAAGATATATGATTCATATGCTAGGATTTAAAATTGAGTCGACCTAACAACTAAGAAGCATGGGGAAGACACGGACGAGGACAAAGGAACATAACACGACATGATACACTGACATGATAATTTTTTAAATTATAGGACACAAATATAGTAAGGCACGTCAAGTAATGTAATAGATTTCTATATGATTATATAATTTTACTATAGGTTTTGCTCAATATTATAGCACTTAGAAAGCATGGAGGCGAGACAAGGACATAGGAACATGACATGACATGTTAGGATATACAAAAATGTTTATGTTTTGTTGCCTAACAGATATTCTAACCACAATTATTGCATACCTTTATACAAGTAATAAATAATTATATTAAATCATTGAATATATTATATATATTTAAAAGATAGAGATCAAGCCATATTTGATTCGATCTGACTATGGCTCGTAGATCGGCTCAATAAACTCAGGGTCAAGCTCGATTTCAGCTAAATATTGATTCGAATATCGAGAGGTCTTCGAACCATACTCATCTTTAGTGTAAATGGGCTCATAATTAAATGTGGGCTCCTTTGATTTAGGCTTGGTCAATAGGATTTTAAGTTTGCATTTCTCAAACCTAATAAAACAAGAACTCTCTTTAGGATCATAGTAGTCTCCTTCCTCCCTAATCTATGGAATTCGATGAATGGCGTGAACAATGAGAATAGAAGAGCATCACATCTAATATATGATGTGTAAGGTCCATAAGTAATAGGAACCTCATAAAACCTATTGATCTTTACTCATTTTAAAAGAATATTGTGTATTAAAAGAATGTGGTGTATGGTGGCTAGATGGGATAAGCTTCAAATAATCAAGTACTTTGATGGAATTGAAGTTGGATGGACATTGAGTAGCAATCAACACCTTACTAGCTTACTATTGCGTTTGTAGCAATAATGAAAAATGCCATGCTCTCGCTAACTCTTTACAAGAACATGAAAATGTGATGTCCATAAATGTCACATACCCTTGTGAAAGTGAAGGATTAACATAACTAAAATGCATTACCATGATAGTTTGCTATGCATGAAACTAGCTTACTTACATGACAAAATGTGAATGCAAAAGATGGATTATCTATCCATTATCCATGTAGAAATGAACGCCAATTCACATTTGCCAAACATTTGACATGGATTAGGAAAGTATTAGGAATAAATGGAATGCGGTCTCCAAAGCAAGGATCTACTATAGCTATAAAGCTATATGTTCACCATGCTCCTACACCAAATTGATATAGAACAACTGCACTCATAACATAGTAAAGAAGATGGAGCTGAAATTGTGTTTGCATCAAGTAATAAAACAGCTGGAATTTTAAGATAGAATCAAGCAGATTTCTGCAAGAAATTTAACTACCTATAATCAAATTTCAATCACAAAACTCAAACCCATGGACAAATTGCAACAATTTGCTGCGAGTTCAAAGGGGATGGAACTGAAAGTCTCAAGCAGAAAAACTGGGCTAATTCACATCCAACTGAAAATTCCATTTCTCCAATATCGTGACATAGAGTGAAGGATTAAAGACTAACAGATCATCTAAATAACCAGTATTTAGAGGAGAAAGCTAAATACAAGTAGTACACAAATCTCATCCATAGCTTCTTAATTCAATATTGAAACCAAAAATTCACAGCACAGAAATCAAAAAGAAATTCATGCAAATCAAAGTAAGATTCAAAATTAGAGATTGTTCATTACACAAATGACATTTCAGGAACTAAAATCTGAAGCAATTCAGCAGGACAAGTAGACTTAAATTCTGAAAAAAACTCGAACTAGAATATATTTTTGAGTCAAGTGTTACAGAGTTTTTAGATATTCTGAAAACAAAATGAAGGCAGAAGTAAAAACAAGGATGAATGTAGGATCAAATGGACTCAATTGTCAATAGAATCCTTTGTTTGGCCTCAAACTCGTAGGCAACTTCTTTGATTCCCTATAAAGGTCTTTCTGGTTTGGATTCCCTCATTTCTAAAGTGAAATTGCCACCATGGCGACAGTCAGCTGGTGCTGTATAACGGTGGTACCAGCTGGACAGGCAACGAGTTCTTCTTTCCCAAAGAAACCTCTTCGTGAAACCCTAACTGCTCCTACTAAATGGCTCAAGCTCCTGCCCTTTTCAGTCGTTGGATGAAAACCTTTTTTTATTAAATCCATTTGATGGATGATTACAAAAAGCCCATTGTAGCATCCATTAGTTGCCCTCAGCGCAATTGATGGCTCAAATCCAAATTTTGGCTGAGTGCAGGATGAGAAATAAAGTTAATTTTTTATTTTAAATTATGTGTATGAGTTAATTTTTAATATAAAATTTCACGAGCGATGTGACATGTATTAAAGTAATAACTAACTTATATCTCAACATAATAATTAAATTAATTTCATATTTTTCACAACTTTCAATAAAAGAATCTTCATCCAAGCTTAGTATCTTTAAAATTAATTTTTGCAAACAAACAGTCCGGTAGAAGCATCTGCAAGACTATATCAAGGCACACCAACTCCAGATATAATAGTGAACGTCACGCAGGAGTATAACCTATATCATGTGATAGTGGCCTTAGAGTGCCCCAAAGTGCTAATGCAAATTTTTTTAAGTTAGCAATATAACAGCTCACATTTAAGGTTGAACCAAGCGAATTTCAGCAAGAATCTTGACTACCCATGATCAATTTTCAATCGTAATACTCAAGCCCATGATATAGTAGAAACTTTCATCTAATTAAGCATATGATGTGGAGAAATTTGCTGCTAGGAATGGACAGTTTGGCAATTTGCTGCAAGTTCAAAGGGGCTAGAACTTTGGAACTGAAAGTCTCAAGCAGAGAAACAGGGTTAATCTCATCCTACTCAAAATTCCATATGTGTGTATATTCAGTCGTGACATTATTAGATGGAGCTAGGTGTAGCACCTATACTGGACAAGAAGATGGAGTGATGCGTAAGGTGGTTCATTCATGTCTATTGTCAACTTATAGAATCCTCGATATGTAAGTATGAGGGGACCATAATCATGAGGTTAAACAGAAATTAGTAGACCAACAATAATTTTCAGTATTGAACATTAAATGTGATCTTGAATCACTTGCATTTACAGCGGCACCTCTTTTTATTGAGTTGAATGGAGAAGAGAAATTTATGTCATTCACCCCAGCTTGTTTGGGATTTTAATGCTTTGTTGTTTATGCCAACATTGCTTATTATTGTTTTGCTGTCTTTGTTTTTATGAAGATCATCACTTTCCATATTCTTTGTCTGTATTTGTTCAATATTATGTGAAGTAATGATGACCAATTTTTAGCTTAGTATATTCCTTATGACAACCTACTAGCCTTGTTTTGTTTTTGGTGTTTTGGTTTGAAGTATAGTTGACAAAAGAATGTAGGCATAAAGGAAAGCTTAGTTTATTGTCCAAGGAAGCTCTATATCTCAATATCTTCAACAAGTTACCAGCTAAGGTATTGTACTTCCATTAGATCAAAAAATTGAATGAGGGTCAACCAAGAAGCCAGAAGCGATTGGCCATTCTTCAGTGCTCATTAACACAGCCTAATAGAGTCTATTCCTTTGTCTTTTTTACCTGTTGATGAAAATAATTTTGTTTTCTTTCTCTTGTTCACCCTTTTTCTTATAAACTAAATGTAGAGCTTAAAACTTATTGCACCCACTTATTTTCATTTTTAGTTGACCTTCCTTTTGTTTTTTTTTAATCAATTTTTATCGAATGATAGGTTCTATTGACTCATTTGGGGTTGTTTTTAATTGGGTAAAAGATAATCCCTTAGGATTATCTCGCTCAGCTAGTCACTCTAGATGACCTTGACTGGGAGAGAGAAATGCTCCTCCCCAATGATTTTTGTAATATCCTTAGAGAGGGTGAGTTTGGCATGATTTACGTTTTCGTATCTTTCGATATAGATGGCCAAGATGACATTTTCAAAGAAAGATGTGATGCTTTTATTTAATTTGTAAAATATTTAAAATATAGTTAGTTCAATTTTGAAATTTTTGTAGGATGTGAAGTAAATTGTGTTTTATATTTTTAAGTTTGTGTAAGATGTGAAATAAAGTTGATTTAATGCTGGAGTTTGTATAGGATTTGAAATATTGTTAGTTTAATATATGATGTGACCTGTGAGGTTAATTTTAATTTTGGTTAAACTACTAGATATACAACATCTCATGATTTTCCTTGATTTACTGCAGGCTTGTGTGAACCATTCTTCCTCTCAGCTTTGTAAATCTTATAATTTTATTGAAGGAAACTTGTGGTAGTGTTTAAGTGCTTAAATTTCAGTATGTGCTTATGTCTGTTTAAATTTGGATTCAAAATTCATTCAAATCATCTTTTTCTTGAGCTGACCAACCCGATTTTCTGTTTATCTTTTCCTGTTTGACAATAAGACCGATTTGGTCTTGTCATAAAATTTATGATTTTGCTTTGAAATATGTGTATAATGGAAAGTAAAATTAGTTATGTTAAAAATTATGCAGCTGTGAAATAAAGTTAATTAATATATTGAAAATAATATAAGATGTGGAATAAAATGTATTTTTTGATATTGAAAGTTGTGTATGATGTTATAAAAATTTATTTAGTATTGTTTTTTTAATTTTTATAATGAATGAACTATTTTGGTATTTAGCATGACCAATATGAGGACCAAACAAGCCAATGCGTTCATTTTCCAGTGGTGAATATGTTTATCATTCTTTTTGCAGGTTCAAGTGTCAACCGTCATCAGCATGCTACAATCTGATATAAAGTCAGCATTAAAATCTGCCTTTGCAAGTTTAGATGGTCCCCTGTCTTTGACAGAATGGTGCAGGGGTCATCACCAGTCAGGTGACTCAGGAACCACTGGGGATGGTTATTCTTTTCAGTGCAACTTGAGTGAGGCTAAAGATTCACTGAGTAATGTTACTATGGGTGGAGATCCAATAAGCTCACCTCAATCAACCAGTAGTTCTAGAGGTACTATGTTGTGCTTGCACACTTTATATTAACACCTAATACATTAATCATAGGAAGTACTTTTGCAGAGGGAATTAGAATTGATGATTCATCTCAAAAGAGGTTGAATCAAGAAGTCTGCAGTTCAGACTCAGAGACTCAGAAATTGAATTCTCGTCTCAGGCCTACGCTCTCAGTTCTCCCCCTGCCTTTGTTGCTTGTTGGGTAAGTGTTTCATTATATTTTTGATTAAAGTTAATGTCTGATGACTTATTTGCACAATAGAGCCTATTATAAAGTGGATACTTTCTATCCTTTATATGTTAGTTACCAGGATGATTGGTTGAAGACATCGGTTAGCTGCCTACCTCTTTGGGAAAAGGCTCCTCTGGAACCTTATGCCTTGCCTAAGCCAGTAAGTTGCAATATCATGTAATTGAAATTAAACATCTATATTTGTATAATGTAATAATAGACAAACTGAAATGTGGGTGATGCCGAGATTGCATTTCAATGCATGCTTGCCTAGGATGCACTCCTACATGGCCAATGACTTTGCATGCATATCTGCCTAAACTTGCAGTGACTCACATACTGAGAAAAGTAAAATCCTTTCATTTCACTTGAACAATTGTAAAATTGGTCAGTATCTGAGATTGGAAGTTGATTATACATCAACAACAGCAAAAAGTGATTTTGCCAATAGCTGATCTGTTATCATAGGAAAAAGTACTGTGTACTGAAAATATTGCTGTTACAGGTGTTTTTCTGATGGTGGCTGATTGTAATTTGTAGCTGATTATCATGCTTACCTTTTTGTAGGTTTCCTATTTTGCTGTGTGTCCAGATATTGATCTCCTAACATCAGCTGCTACTGACTTTTTTCAGCAATTAGGAACCGGTTAGTCTACTCTTTGTTTAAACATTGTATGATCGCTTCTGGACTGATGCACATGCGTGACACTCATATGCACTCATTATTTTTTTTCCACTTCTTTTATAAGCAGCTAGACTTGTGTTATTTATAGATATTACTGTTGATTTTACCAGATTTCTGGCTTGCTCTAAATTTTTTTGTTGTTTTAGCTTTTATAGCTTTGGGCAGGCCTGTGGACACGTCAACTACTTTGGTCTTGGTTAATACGTAGTGTAGCTGATCATGATGGACCATCCGTTACAACAAATATTAGAGATGGTTTAAAATGCTTGTATACAGCTTTGTATACATATGTTATTTCTAGGAGTGTTTTTATTGTTGTAATTTCATGACGCTAGGAATTTAATTTAAATAAATACTTTGTTTTTAGGAATTTTTGTATGTATATCATTTTGAAAATTAGTAATTACCTACACCTTCTTAGCATTATATTTACATATATACCACTTACAATTAATATTTACAAAATTACAGTTTAAGTTAAAAATATTAATCATGATTATGTATAAACATTGATATTTATGTAATATATGTGTATATATACATATTTGTATATAATACTGCAAACATATCTGTTTATACATATACGAATATAAATTTACATATTTATTAATGTATATATATATATATGTATATGTATATGTACATGTATGTATACAACCGTATTTATGCATGTGCGTGTATATGTATGTATATATATATATTAATACCCATGTATATGCAGGTATTTATGTATATACAATTGTAACAAATGAATTTATATTTGGATATTTATATACATTTTAGAATATATATATCTATATATATGTATATGCATATATATGTTTAATGTACATATATATGTTTATATAATGTACATGCGAATTGAATGTATATTACATATTAAATGTGTACATATATATTTACATATACACCTAGTTTATGAATTTGTGTGTATTTAAATTTAAAAGTTAATGATAATAACCATAATTAATTAGTATGAGTTTAAAAAATGAAAAACTAGCAATTATAAAGTTAAAATATGGTATATTAGAAATTATAATAGTTAAAAAGTGTTTATGAGTAATATTTAAGATTTAAGTGGTACAAGTGTAATATAAAGCTGAAAAAGTAGTTTACAGGTAAATTATAAAAGTCTAAGGCCCCGTTTGTCTAGAAGTTTAAAATTAGCCTGGTTTAATTTTAACCAAGCATATCACATCACACATAAAATTTAATATTAAAAATTAACTTTATTTCACATCCTACACACATTACCAAAATAATAACTAACTTATATCACATCTCTCACATATCCCAACATGATAACTAACTTTATATCACATCCCTCACATATCCCAATATAATAACTAACTTTATTTCACATCATTCACAACTTTCAATAAAAAATATCTATATCCAAATTTAATTTTAACCTTCTTAAATTTAACCTTACAAACAAACACACCCTAAGTGTTGTGTAGTTATATACAACTTTCTGAATGATATACTTGTACATGCCTTTTGTTTTTATTAACGGCCTCATTGAATTGGCTTCAAGTTTTCTATAATTAGTTGATCTTATTGTGCTTTTTGATATTGCTATTATTAGTACCATATTTCTAGATGGGGTTTTACTTTTTATAGCTTTTCTAATATGTGATAATTATTATTTATATTATTTTGATACAAATTGTATCTACTATGTTTCACACAATAAGGATCCAAACCCATAAGGTAATAATTTTTTGAGATGTGGATTTTCGGTAGTTTGCAAGGTCTCCATACATTTATCTATTTGCTTAGTGTCTAACTATTCTTAGTATAATGTTGTTTAAAATGCTATAACACTATTCCATCGTGTGGAGTGTATTCTACCTTTGTTATCATTTTTTAAAGATTTGATGAGAACCATAGAATTTTGTAAGAACATAAAGGATGCCGATTAATTAATGATGATGTGAGATACTTATTATTCCTATTTGTTTTGGGATTCGAAATTAGTACTTTATACGTGGATGGAAAAATTGTTTTATGTTTACTTCCAAATTAAAGATGAGTGGCTAAAATGAGGAGGTTGGATATATAATTGCATATAGGTGGAATATTTTTGATATTGATAGGCCTATGTAAATGTATGCATATGGTGTAGTATTCAACTGTGGTTGTTTTTCTAAAGCTCCTGATATGTAGGTCAATATTGTTATACTGTCCTATCAATGACTGATTATTAGAAAGATCTCAACATAAAGGATCTAGCTAGCACGTAATTAGCATATGTAATATGTTTTACTATTCCTATTATTGATAGATCATTAGAAAAATCCCATGATAATGGATCTAGCTAGCACATGATTAGCATCTATAATATGGGCTATTTGGACTTCTTTTAAACTTTAGTGGCAAAGTTGATGCCGGACATGATAACAACAGCAACCAAGCCTTAATCCTACTACGTGGGGTGGGCTATATAAATTTTTTATTTCATTACGCTCTATCAATTAACAAATTTTTATTCAGGTCTAAGTAAAATCGCTCTTTATAGTTTCTTGTCATGTGTTCTTTGGTTTCCTTCTTCCTCTTTGTACATGAGAAAAATCTAATAACTTGATTTTCCTAACTAAAGTTTCAATTGGTTTACGATTTACATTTTCAAACCATCTAAGCCTACTTTATTGAAATTTATCCTTAGTTGATGTAACTCCAACTTTCTCACAATATACTCATTTCTCATTCTATCCTTTGTGTATACTCACGCATTTATCTTAGCATCTCTATTTGTACAATAATTATTTTATTTATATGTTTTCTCTTTATAGGTTAGCATTCAATACCATATATTATTGTTGATCTTACTACAGTTTTGTAAAATTTTTCTTTATGTTCGTATGAAATTTTTTTATCGTACAATATACCAGAGGCATTTCTCCATTTTATCCATCCTATTTGAATTCTGCTAATTATGTTATTATCTATTTCGCCATCATATTTTATAATTGATCTAAGATATCTAAACTGTTCACTTTTTTTGATAATTTGATCATCAATTATCATATCATCAATATATGTGCTGTTTTTTTAGCTAAATCTGCACTTCGTTTATTCAGTTTTTAATCTAAGATGAAAACCTTTAGATTCTAAAATATTCTTTCATAACTCGAGTTTTGTTTTGAGTCCTGTTTAGTTTTATCAATAAGGACAATATTATTTGCGAAGAGCATGCACCAAGACTTAAAGCTGAGCCTTGGTGTAATGCAACTATAATAAAAACTTTCTTAGTTAAACTTCCTTGTTTTCGAACACAGGTAACGGCTTTTTTATTTATATTTTTAATAAATTGAATATAAATAGTGCAATTTTATTTCTTTTCTAAATTTTTCCAAAGTATTTTCCGTAGGGCTTTATCATAGGCTTTTTTAAATCAATAAAAAGTACATGTAATTTTTACTTTTTCTCCTTAAATTTTTCCATTAAACCACTTAATAAATAAATAATTTCTATGGTTGATTTACGTGGCATAAAATCGAACTTTTATGCTTGTAAATTTTTATCAATGTACTATTTCTCTATTCATTTGGCATCCTTTTAGTATTTAGTGTCATATTAAACAATTTAGTGAGCAAAAAAACTTCTTTATTTTCTAAGCACTTTCAAATATCTGTTGGGATGTTATTTGGTTCTATTACTTTTTTATAATTAATTTTTTTTTTAAATCTTTTTAGACTTTAGCTTTACTAATATATCGAATGTAAGAGTAGTTTTGATTTTCTTTTGGTGTGTTGAGTTCAATAAAATCAATTGTATTTTCACAACTTTCATTGAAAAGCTATTAAAAATTATTCATTCATTTATTTTTGATATTTTCTTTTATGAAAAATACTTTTTGATCTTCATTCTTAATGTATTTTTCTTGAGTTAAATTTTTAGTTTTTTTCTATATCTTGCCTTATATTTATCTTTCTCTTTCTTTAGTGTCTAGTTTTTTATATAAATCCTTAAATGTCATATTTTTTACATTGCAGATTGATTTCTTAGACTCTTATCGGGCCATTTTATATTTCTCTCGCTTACTCTTATTTTTGTTTTAAACTAATTTTTATAATAAATTTTTTCTCCTTAATTTTTGTTTGTACATCATCTTTCTACCACCATCTTTATTATTTAGAGTCATTCTTTTAGATTATTCTAGCACATCCTTCGCCACCTTACGGATATAGTTAGCATCCGTCAACCACATGAGATCAGTTTTTTTGTTGATGTTCTACTGCCTAAGTTCTAGAATCTTTTTCTTAAAGATACATTTGTTCTCATTAATGCAAGACATGATGCAGAGGAATATCCGAAGATAAATGTTGGCTCAAACAAATTATTTCCATTCAATGTGAATGAGTGGGTATGCAAGAAAAGATGCGATGATAAATGAGCTCATTTGTGTGAAAGTTGGAGTTACTACAATTGGGAATAAGCTTAGATTAAGTTGACTTAGGTGGTTTGGACATATAAATCATAGGTCAATAGAAACTTCAGTTAAAAGAGTTAGGTTATAGAATCTTTCTCATATAAAAAAAGAAGAGAGACTAAAAAAGACATGATGAGATACTACATGGAATGATCTTGCATACTTAGAGTTAAATAAGGAATTGTTTAATAAAATGCCATGAAAACAAAGGATGCATGTATTCGACCCCACCTAGTGCAATAAAGGCTCGATGGTGGTGGTGGTTGTTGAAGTGAATTCTTTAGAAATAATTGTATTCAGCACGAAATTGTACCTTAATCGAGTGTGGTTGTATGTAGGAAGCCTAGTGCAGCTACTGAAAGAACCATGTGTTATATTTGAAGAATGAGCTGCTGTTAACCTGACTCGCTAGTAGCTTTGGTATGAGATATCATTTTTTTTCCTATTTTAAGCTTAGAGGTAGAGGCATGTAGCTTATTTTAAATTAGTTGGAGGCTGCCTTTCTTGGGTTCTTCACCTATGAAGAATCACATTAAATATTTTACCTGTGAAGAGTTTACATGCTTATTCATGAGATTGAATAGATCTAGTGGAAGCATTACTAGAGGGAGGAAGGCGCAGTCAATATTGGAGCGATGGGGTGAAAGTTGTGGGGTATCTAGGGTTTGGTTGTTGTGGTCAGATTGACTAGGGTGTTCACAGAGAGTTTGCCCTGCCCCTTCCCAATCTTCCTTCACACACAAGGATAACCAGGATTTCTAAGATTTTTACATAAGATCCCTAACTTTCCCTTCCATTGTATTGATTCTTTCAAGAGCCTCACAGTGATTTATCACAGATTCAAAACTGAAATAAAAAATTCATTTGACAAATAAAATGACTCAAATAAAGTTGATCTCTATCAATTCATCAGGGTAATCATTACACAGTTTGATTTGAGTTGTCGATCGTATAGATGTCCCCGTCCACAGCCTTTATTGAATTTTTAGAAAGTAGTCTACACCTAGGCATCGAGTAGGTTGTTTTGGCATTGGTCAAATTGGATGAGAACAATTTTGGTTTGATGTTTTTTTCACATGCCCATGGGGATATCCTATCAGATCAGGTTAGTTTGAGTGTTTAAGGTAAGTGTAAGGACTAATGGAGCCAAATTAGATGTAAAGTGGGACAAAAAGAAAGGGAAAGAAATGGATGTATAGGTGGAATGAGGGATAGTGATGAGGTGGGAGGGGAATAGATTGAAAGATAAGTGAGAACTAGTGGGAGAAGATTGATGTAAAAAGGAAGATGTGGAAAGTCGGGGAAGATGGAGAGGGACATAAATAGCTGGAAAGGAAATGAAATATTTAGAGCATTATGAGGATGAAATGAAGAGGAGAGGGAACCGGATGTAAATAAGGAGAAACAAATGTAAAGACGAAGAAAGATGAAGCATTGGAGGGAAACAGATGGAAAGGAGAGGGAGGAAACTCAATGGGGTCATAGTATTTTTGCCTAAAACAGCCCCAGACTAGATTAATGTCTGTTCATGCTCATTATTTTATTGTGTTCGGGCTATTGGGCCATTGAAGGACCTGTACTTATGTGGACCTCTTGATCAATCCTCACTTCATGCCATTATATCGTTTCAACCTCTACTGATGTGCGTTAGTATAATTGTTTGTTCTATGCATTTTGGAGAACCTTCCCAACTTTGGTTAATTGCATAGCTTGCTGTTTCATATAGGATCTGACTGATAAGATTTGCATAAGACACTAATCATTTCTAGTATAATGTTTGACCATTATTGTTAATTGCACATACCATGTAATTTGTGTATTAAATTTATTTCCTTTCATTATAATATCTGACCAACTTTATTAATTTTACAAAAGTATTTCTCAGCGTCTTCAATTGTTAACTTCAACATTGCCATTTTAGTATTTAATTTTCATTGTTTCACTTTTGGTCATAAAGCTGCCACAAATTTTTGTTATAGGGCTAGTGATGATAAATATGGTGATTTCATGTTACTACAGTTTATGAGGCATGCAAGCTTGGATCTCACACTCCTCATAACACCGGAAGCATTGTTGAATCATCACCTGGAAAATTATCATCATCTGGCCTTGTTCTTGTTAATTGTCCCCAAGAGTTGAAGGCTTTAAGTGGCACTATGCCTATTAGTTCCATAAATGATTATTTTGTGGCTCTTTCAAAAAGTTGGAATCTTACAAGTTATGTTAACTCTCTCAAAAAGGTTCTCCTGGATTTGCACTTTACAGTAACTTCATCAACAAATCAAAAGGAAGGCAACACGGGTCCTTGTATGGTATACCATTCTGTACCCTATGTTTTATTCTTGATGTTTTCATTTGTTTCTCATCATCAGGGTTTATCCCTTATTACAAATCTAACTATTGGCTGGTTTATGTGAAGGAGAATGTTATGGAAGACTTGAGGGCTAGTCATTCGTGCAATGATTGTCATCATGTACTTTAATTACTGATTATTTTGTACAGATGACGTCAGTTCAATTTTTCTGACACTGAACCTCTGTGATTACCATGTTGCCTGGACTTCTTATCAAAGAAGGCAGTGATTTGAGTGGCTTTGCACTATTCCTTGTATTTGTGCCCTTTCCCTGTTCCCTCCCCTAGTGAGGTCTGGGTTTTGTGCATGATATAGAATTGTAGGTAATTGTTGGCGTTGATCTGTCATGATCTGGGGATGTTCTAGGCCACGAGGGATGACAGTTGGCTGAAAGGAAAGCAATGCATATCCGTTTATTAAATGTGTAAAATCCTATCCTAGGTGTATATGAGATGCAATGGGATAAATGCAATGTGTAGAAAATTTGGGATACAGCTTTCTGAAAACAACCAAAGCTGGGGTAAAAGTAGTTTGAGATGGAACTCAGTAATAGCAGAGGCAAGCTTCGTATCATCTATGAATCATTGGTTTTACAATCTAATTGGATTAAACATGGCAATAGATTTTGTAAATTTCTCACAAATCCATATGAAAATTAATTTGTATGTTGATGCATGACTAAAAGTTGATTAAGTAAAATTAATGATTATCATAGATTAGATATACAATAAAAAAAACAAGCTTGTATCAGCTGTACCTTTTTCCTGGTTGGTTGAGCTCTATATAATTCATCTCTTCATTTAACATTTTAAGTGTTAGATTATACTTTGATGGTTGATTCTTTGGTAAAAATTCTTTCACGCGTAACCTATTGTGTGATCAGTTTAGGGAGTTTGGCCGGATGCTGAGGAGAAAGTTTGATTGGATCGTAGATGCTTGAAAAGGCTGGAAGCCTCAATTACAATGGTTCTTGGGAGATGGAACATGTTATATTCCGCTTCCTGTGCACTTACTCTTTCTATACCCCCATGTGCAACCTGTTTTATTTGTTTATAGTTTCTAAGTTTGAGTTTATAGTTCCTTTATTTTCCTTGTGTTTATGTTGCCGTTTCTTAATGAGAAAGTTTGGATTTCTGGTCATCTGTCCAACCAATAGGTTATTTCTGTGCTATGATCTCAGTGCTAGGATATCAACGACATACTAGCTAGTTCATAATCAAATCTAGACGAGCTAGTGAATGTTGATCTCATCATCTTTTATGCCTAATACAAGCTGCATTAGGCTTGCTATGCAGCAAGCTAAGTAATAAAATTGTATTATGTTAATAGTTGCTTTTTTAAATTACTGGTTAAGGAGCATATTTATCCATTTTGGTTTTCCATTTTATACCTTTCAATGATATTTTTACTGCTTTTTATAATACTCATACCCTAAATGAAAATTTTTAATTGAAAACTTAACTTGGATATTATTAAAGAAAGTATGTGAACTTATTACAATTTTTGGGGATTCAACTGAACAATTTTTGGGTGATTATTACCCATCCTTCCCAAGATTTTTATTATATGTTTTCCAAATACTTGAAAAATTTGTAGAATTTTGGAATGATTCTATATTAAGCATTTTTATTTCTTCAATGAAATTTAAATTTAAGAAATATGGGGAAATAGTTTTTACTATTTATTGCATTGCTTTTTTCTTGGATCCTCGGCAAAGGAGTGATGCAGTCTACGTATTTTTTATTATGTCGATTTCTTGGGTAGTACTGGTGATCAAAAATCATTAATATACGCTACTTTCTAAGAGTTATTTTCTTTATATTACCTTGAAGGAGCACGATAGGAAGCACCACCAGTAAAGAAGAGAAGCGGGGCTTTCGACAAAATTAGAGCTGCAATGGATAAGCGAAAAAGCTTGGTGACTGGAGAAGCTCCATCAAACCTGAATAAGTTACAGTTCTACCTTCACCTTGAAACTCATATCAGTGACTATACGAGTTTATTATCATGGTGGAGAAGCTACAACAAATAATTTTTCATGATGGCTGCTATGGCACGAGACGTGTTAGCTGTGCAAGCTTCAACATTTGCTTCAGAGTCTGTTTTTTTAACTACGGGGAGAATTATTAGGGACTATCCGAGCTTTTTATTTGCTTCGATGTTGTGCATGCTCAGTTATTTGTGGAATTGATTTGTTGCAGAGTCAAGAAATTAACAGCATATTTTTGTAGATGAATTTAACGATAACAGTATAGAGGAAGAGTACGAAATAGCTAGAAGAGTTTTAGTTAATTTCGATGAGTCGTGAGTGAGAACAAACTTTATTTTGTAATTGTTTTCTTTTTTTTCCTAAAACATGGTAATGTTTAAATATCATGTAATGATATTTGGAATTTTTTTTATTTTTTTTTAAATATTGATAGTATTTATTTATTTTATTATTTATTAATATTTATCATATTAATATTAATTTTACAAAAACTAAACTGGTTCGGACCCTAGCCTGGACGTTGATGGAACTAATTTTAGACTCGGGTTTAGAACTGGTCCCAACTGTTTTGACCTAAATTTGGTCACCCAAGTTCCGATTTTTGCCAGACCGGACTAGATTTGATTCGGTTTGGCCCAATAACCAGCCTGATACTGCTTCAGTTAAGATTTTTTTGTGGATTATTCGATTTGAGCTCTAAAGTTAAAGAACTGACATATTACAAGAGAAATTACTTTAATTATTAGTGAAATAAATTGTAATATTATTAGCATGGTTCAAGCATGATGGATAAATTGGAGAAATATTTTTGGTGTGGTGTATGATCGAAAAATCTCACTTAGGTTTAAAGGTTAATTTTATAGAACAATATTAAGAACAACGATGATATATGATGCTAAAGGTGATCTACAAAGAGGAGACATATAAATAAAATAAGTTTTGTAGAAATGAAAATGCTAAGGTAAATGAGTGGGGATATATACGAAAGGATTGACTGAGAAATGAGTATATCCGAGAGAATATTGGAATAGCATCAATTAAGAATAAACTCGGAGAGAGTCGATTTAGATGGTTTTTCTACATATAAATCGTAAGTCAATTAAGGCTTTAGTTTGAAAAGTTGGGTTATTCGATCTTGCTGATGTAGAAAGAAGAAAAGGGTGAGCAAACACGACATAGCAAAAAATTATAAGAAATGATCTTAGACACTTAGAATTAAATGAGGATTTGTTAATTAATATGGTGCAATGAAATAAAGGATTCATGTAGCTGAACCCATCTAGTTGGATAAAGGCTTTATTTTCATTGTTGCCTCGATTTGAGGATAGACAATTTAATCCATTTATTGAATTTGGAAATGACACGGACTAATCTATGAAAAATTATACATTCTCTAAATAAATGTTCAATTGTTCACTCGCCTATTAGGGTGGGCCGCGCAGTCATGCGACACCCATTGCAATGTACAATTAACGACGTGGTAACGCCATTTATTTTTTTCTACTTGGTATGTTCTTGGTATGGATTTATTTATTTGGTATAGGTATTTTTTGTATAGTATGTTCGTACTACGAAAAAAATATGAATGCTACGAGCAAACATGTTGATATTAAGCAAAAAACGATCTATATTAAGTACAGAAATATCCATACTGAGCATCATATTAGAAGGAAAAAAATAAGCAGTAGTACTACATTAATTGTGCTTTATGTGCGATGGGATCTACACATCTGTGTGGCGTGTGCTGGTAGACTAATGAACCGTTGAGGTGTTCTTTTAATAGTATATAATAATTTCTCCTAATATAGATGAATTTTATTTAATCACAAGATTCAATTTAATGTAAATTTTAAAACTATTTAATTCGGGATTTATAATTTTCTTTATTATGTAAGTATATTTTTGCAAAATATTTGCTTTTAATTATAATTATGTCACTTAAATTTGTTGATTTAAGAAGAATTTTATATCATTTAATTTTGTCCCATATTAGTAGAACTTAGTTTGGAGATGATAGTTCCTTTTTACAAAGGACTTTGACCGTTGGATTTGGATTTGTTGATTGGCATGTAAGAACATAGCAAGGCATAGAATCTACTTTTACAAATGTGTACAACGACGAAGGAAACACATAAAAATAGCTACTATGAAATAGGGATAGTACATAGTGGCATTCAAGGGACCATAAATCTCGACACAATTATTGATGTGAAAGGGAGATTTGAAGTTGTGGTAGTATAGGTATACCATGTAGTCTATATTGACAAATGGGTGATTATAAATGTCAAGCGGGATAGACTTAGGAGATCAGGATATCGTTGAACACTAGTGTGTTTAGTTCACTAGAAGAGTGGCCTAACAAATTTCGAGGCAGTCCAATGCTTAATTGGGCTATAGGACTTTTGTTTCTTGACGGATTTCAAGATGGTCCAATGCTTAATTGGCAATTGTAACATCATATTAGCTCAACTGCTGTTAGAGAGGTTGATGGTTGCTGGAGGCAATGGTGATAGGCCCTGGAGTGGTTAGCTGATCACAGGAAGTTGCATTGAAGCTTTGACATGTGATCGACGATGTTGACTTTTGGTGGGGCTTCAACTAAGATGATCTAGGCTTCACTCTCTGATTATGACTTATTGGCCTTTTCGTTTGATCTCCAATGAGGTAGGTGATGTTTTCATTAACCAGACAAAGACGAGGATTAAGTGTTTGGCTATCGCACTCTTATACTTAGTATTAGGATCCTGTGGTGAGGAGTGAAGGTCATCTTCTCAGGCTCTATCTGTCGAGTATGTAAACGACCTCAATGAGGATTGAGACTACTAAGAAAGAGAGAGTTTGCCTAGGATGAAGGATTTGCTTTTGATTTATTGGGAGGGATACTGTTCTAACAAGGCACAAGAGACGGAGAATTAATCTCATTGTTTATACAATTATGATAGCTATGATCAGAAAATAGCGCAGATAAGATCAAACTGAATGTGTGAAGAAGGTTCTGGTTCTCGGAATGTGGAAATGGAAAGATGTGAAATTCATTCCTTTAATCTTTTGTTCTTTCATATAGCATACTTTATCGAAAAGGTTGATCATTGTTTCACTTAGAGATGTCACATCAATGATTCTCTCGTGGTTTGCTTTGGTCTAAACCTTGCTTTTAGAAAGCGCTTAAGAATGGATATGGATCTTACCACGATCAGCTTAACCAACCCGCATCCTATACTTTAGAGGACTGTCCTTAGGCACTAGGTAGAGCTTGCAAATGAAAACATGGAGAGGTCAACAAAATAGAGATATGAATGGGTGAGATGGAGGTGTTAGGAGCTCACATTTGGCATGTCGTTGCTAGCTTGCAGTTGAAAGTGCACTTCTCTAGATCTCAATTGAAATGAATTCTCAGCGAATTTTGCCAGGGAGTCGAGCAACTAGAGCTCTACCTTTTGTAAAGTTAAAGGAATCCCCCCACATAGGTAGGAGAGGGAACTATTGCTTGTTCTAAAAAACCAGATCTGACATAATCAAACCTTTAGCAGGCACAATGGAGGGAACTCGATGCTTTGACATGCCAGGGCCAGCTTTCGTAGCTATTTAGGGGACTGCAACTGCCTTACAAGCTATTTGTCATGGTCTGCATAGTGCTTAGGCACTTTTGTAGTGGCCGGGAGAAAAGATGGTAGGGAAGCGTCAATTTAGTTCCTCTATTTTCCCTCTTTTGCTTTTCAGCCCCTTTTATTTTATTATCTATGCAGACTACTCTTATATTTTGTTTTTTATTGTTAATATAATATATATTTTTTATTTTGCTAAAAAGGAGGTCAACAGTGTCTACGCTCGTAGTAACGGGGATCTGATCTGTAATGCATAAATTCACATACTTCCTATGTGAAGTAAATATGCCTTGTTATTTTTATAAAAAAGTCCTTTTATTACCTAATGTTGATGATTGTAAAAGTTCCAATTTCTCAATCAATGTATAACTTCTTATCCATTCAGGTAGTATATGTCGTGTGCCCCTTTCCTGGGCATGCAGCTGTTTTGCAGACAGTCATCCAGTGTTCCAAGGCTATTGGTTCTGTTGCTCTGTCACTGGACAAGGAGAAGCAGTCCTTGTTACATAGTCATGTTGCAAAGGCACTATGTTTCTCTGCTGCAGCGGATGAGGCATCAATATCGAGTGTGGTGATGCTATCAGGTTTTCGTATTCCGAAGCTTGTCCTGCAAATTGTGACTGTGGATTCCTTACTAAGACTTAATAGACCTGCTAAAGAACTGGCAATTTTAAAAGAGCTTGCATTCACTGTATACAATAAAGTGAGAAGAATCCCAAGGGCTGTTTCAAGTGCAGCTGATATTCCATTAAATGTCCCTAGCAGAGGTCAGTCAACTTTAATGCATGTCAACTCTCCTATTCCAGGCATTTGGAAGGATTGTCTGGCTCCTCGGATTTCTAGTTCAGTTCTTGCTAGAGAAACTGAACTTGATTCAGCCTTGAGGCCTGCCGCTTGGGATAATTCATGGCAAACAAGGGTTGGAGGACTAAACTTCGACTCAAGTAGGTCAGTGGAACTACTTTTCCAAGATGATCCAAGATATTTGTTTGAGCCCTTATTTATATTGGCAGAACCTGGGTTTGTAGAGCATGAACCTTCCGGTTCAAAATCTGCTGCTGAAGATAATAGCTGCATTTACATGCAAACTTCAACTTCAGGAGGAGCTACAGAAATTGGCAAAGGTTCCCTGCTTGATGGATCAGAGCATGACTGTAGGCCTGCAAATCTTCACTGTTGTTATGGTTGGACTGAGGATTGGTGCTGGCTGATCTGTATATGGACTGATTCTAGAGGAGAGTTGCTTGACTGTGGCATATTTCCCTTTGGTGGTATTAGTAGCCGACAAGACACAAAGGTTTTGCAAAACCTTTTCATTCAAATTCTGCACCACAGTTGTCAAATACTTTCAAGTCTATCTGATTTGGGCAACATCAAGCAAAGGGACATGATCATCACCCGTATTGGATGCTTCTTTGAGCTTGAATGTCAAGGTATAAAACGCTAAGACTTGTTTGTAGTAACGCATTTTGAATCTCTATAATGTGATGAGGTTTTTGTTTTGATAGAGTGGCAAAAGGCTATTTACTCAGTTGGTGGGAATGATGTGAAGAAGTGGCCTATACAACTAAGACGGGCCATCCCCGATGCTGTTTTGGCAAACAATGGAACCTCTCTGGAGCAGCAGGAAATGGGCTTGATCCAAGAAAGGACCCTACCTTCTTCACCTAGCCCCTCATTGTACAGCACTCAGTCCAAGTCTAGCTTTATTAAAGGAAGTCTTGGGCAAGCTAATGCCAAGAAGCCGATGTTAGGTGGACAGACAGGTTTGGACAGCTCAAGGGGATTGCTACATTTAATTAGAAGTATTAGTTTGGTCAGCGTTTCAATGGACCATTCCTTGCATTTAATCATTCCTGCTCACTTTTCTTCTGGTAAGTGCACTCTTATGTAGTATCACGGTAGAAGTAAAATCGATCACCTATTAATGATCTCAGATTTTGTCGGGGCTTATTTTATATGGAAAGTGGAGGTTATATTGAGATTCTCATTTGTTATTAAGAGTGGTTAATATTTTTCATTTTAGCATTTAATATTTCCTGAATAAAAATGTTGAACTTTATATTCTTTTTTTTGGCAAAACAAATCTAATATTTCTTCTCAGTTTAATGTACAAACTCTATATGTAGCATTATTATACTGGTTTTAGGAACTTTTGAGTGAAAAGAGAATTATTGTTTCATTTTTTCCTCTATGACTCTTTCCCTTTTTCTATCTTATACTCTCTTTTCTTGCTCTTTTTGTTTCCTTGTTCTTTCTCCTTTCTACATCATTTTTCTTTTCTAGCCTGTTGTGGATTGAGCTGCATAATACATCTACAGGAAGCTAACTGTTTTACGAAGTTGCGGATACTGTACTTCATTGTTGTGGGTCATGATCATCTTAAGCTCAACCCAATTATTTCTGGCGGCCTTTCAGATTGTTTTTTCATATTTTTCTTTTATCTTTATTTCCTATCAATTATTTCATGTGGTGCTCTCTTTTTGCATATTTCTTCTGTGAAACTTTTCTATATTGTGTTTAGTATATTCTTATCATATGTAAAACTATCAATTATGTCGGCTACTGCTTTATACTAGTCCACGGAAGTTAGATGTCGAATGCTTAGAATTTTTTCTGTTAACTCTGTGACCCTTACTGAGTCATTTTTGCATTTAATTCAAAATGATGTTTACCATTTAGAATTACGTTTTCTATTGTTTATATCATAGTTTTATATTTGTAATATCTGTTCTAGCTATCCACGATCATTATTAATCCTTGATGTACCTCTTCCATATTCAAAAATTATTTCAACGCTTTACTTTTAATATTAGTTTGTCACGTAGACTTTTCATATTGTCCCAATATAACTTGAACATGCATTTGACTCAAATCTTTTCTGAGTTTCTCAATGTTTAAAGAATTTATTATTGGTTTAGTATTTGTCTTTTGTGATCAATCAAAATAATAGATGGATGTTCTGTTTACTGCTGATTAAGGTCACTGCAATGTCATTTAAGGTCAATTAAAATAATGCATTTACTCTTTTTCACTAATGATTCTTATCAAATCTCATTATTTTGTTGGTAAGCTATTGCATGGTTAATAAGCTTATGGTTGTGATGTAGAGCGGAAGAGTCAACTAAAACTAAACCGTGTGGAAATAAAGTTGAATTTAATTTCTGCATTCAGGTTTAGGGGGCTGAAATTATTTCATATTCAATTTTTAAGCTTAAAATAAATGGTATTTCAGCATCAAACAATGCAGATTTCAACATGGAATTAAACCATATATAACAGAGTTCGAATCCCCATAACTCATACTCACAATTCTGTAGTAAAACACAGCAAAACAAGGATAGTAAATATATTGGATCAATAATACAGAATAGCAATGAAATAGATAGTGATACTATTAATAGGATGCAAGTATGATGGATAAAGTGGAGGAATGTATTTGGTGTGTTGTGTGATAGAAAAATTCTAGCCAAATCTAAAGGTAATTTTATAGAACAGTTGTAAGACCAGCGATGCTATATAGTATTTAATGCTGACTTACAAAGCAGAAACATAGAAATAAGATAAGCATCGCAAACTATGAGGCGCGGATAGTCTGACATTTCTAACATCCTCTGGTGATGTCGGATACTGATACGCCATGGACACTTCTGGACATTTGTCGAATATGTCAATTCGTGTCCAAATTTATCTTGTATAAAAAGCATATTTGACACATATGGACACGACACTTCAAGAGAATGTTTTATTAAGTATGTTCTTTTTCCATCTTATTTGTTTATCAATGATTATTTTTTGTATATTTGTTTAATCTTATTTTTTGAATTCATTTATATACTTAAACATGCTTATATATATAAATACGAAGACATCTTCTAGTCATCTTATTTTTTTTACATTAGAATTATTATTAAATTGATTACTTATATATATTTTCATTATAGTTTTAATTTAATTTATAACATAATTTTTGAAATTTACAAATTACCTACTTATCTACAGTTATATATTTGCATAATGTTAGTAAAACATTTTAAAGCAAATTGATTTATCTTTTTATAATGCATTTAATTACTTGTAACTTGTTATTTTCTCTGATTAAGTTAACAGTTCTCTGTTTTAAATCCTTTAGATTGAGTTGCCAATCTTTTAGGTGTTTATGAAATATATCAAGAAACAATTACTGAAAAGTGAGATGGATATTACATATGTTTGATCAGTTTTATGGTTGCTTCATTTTTATTCAAAATTAAATAAATAAATAATCATATTTATTTAACGTGTCCAAGAAGTGTTGTGTCCTTTTTTTAAAAGATTATCGTATCCTCGTGTTTATATCTTATCATATCTCGTATCTCATATCGTATCTGTGCTTTATTGGTTGCAGAAATAAGAATATTACGGTGGATGAGTGGGCTTACGCGAAAGGATAAGATGAGAAATGTGTAGATTCACAAAATCATTGGAGTAGCGTCAATTGGGGATAAGCTCAGAGAAAGTTGGGTTAAATGATTTAGATATAAATCATAGGCCGATAAAAAGCTACAGTAACGTAAGATGATCTTACCCATATAAAAAGAGGAAAATTAAGGTCAAAAAGATATGATAAAAAATTATAAGGAATGATCTTACGTACTTGAAACTAAATGAGGATTTGTTATTTGATAGAGTTTAATGAAAATATTGGATTCATATAGCTGATCCCACCTGGTAGGATAAAAGCTTGATTGTTATTATTGCTAAATTAAGTAAAAAATGCTCTATTTTGGAACAAGATTTTAGTAGATATTAGATTTCTGGAAACAATATTTTATCAAACAAGAGAAGGGAGGATTCACATACAACGTAAGAATTTCATTCTTGCACTATTTCCATAACATAAAATGTAGGATTCGATGCTATTAGACCTTCCAAACAACAGGAACTTTTAACGAATAGGTCAAAGCTTCATCTCACAAAGTTATTAGGTTCAATGAACTAAAATTTCAGCAATGAACTCAGATGGAATTGAAGCGAATTAAAGTAGGAATTGACAATGAAGATTGTTCAGCACATATAGAACTCTTTAAGAGTAAACAAGAAACAATATGTAATTGAGATAAAATGGTCTCAAAACACTTCCCATCCAAGCTAGGTTCTGACTGGAAATCGCTTTTAGCCATTAAAGCTTCCGCAGCTCATCTTCTCACCATCATCTTGGCTGCGTCTACCTCAAAATTTTATCGGCTTTATTTGTAGCCTCTGTAATCTGATGTCGTTTGATCACCCTAAAGCGATGTTGATCCATGTTCAGCCCATCAGTCACAACTTGCTTCGTGACGATTGCCGAAACTGGGCTCAAAATGGAGCGTTAGTAGCCAACCTATCTCTCCACCTTTCTCACTTCACCCATCGCCTTCTGTTCCACTTGGGTGCGAAAAATGGATCTGTTGGGGTTAAATTATTTGAAGACTTAATTGCAATTAAGTCTCCCTCCTTGTATCCACCCATTTCATTGGCTTCTATTTTGTTGCTCTTTTCTTTCATTAGGGCCTTTAGATTTTGAGCAATCTTCATTTTAGATCCCTAACTTTATTCTTATTACACAAAAGTCTTCATCAAAGAAAAAAAGACAGTTTTTCCTTACTATACATTTCACTTTAAATGTCACTCAACATAAGCAATAAGTAAATCATACTAAACATAGTTTCACGGATTATTCAGTTGACAGGATGACCAATGCATCAAGTAGGTGGTGTCCTCGATGCTCTTGCATCAGGTTGTTTCCGTAATAGTAAACGTCAATTTACTTTCATTATTAGCACTAACTTTTTGTTAAATGGAAAATACTCTCAAGATTTATGTAGTTGAGATGCAAATGTTGAGATTTGACCGATTACGGTAGAGTACATACTTTAGAAATGATTTTATAGAAGTGGTGGTGAATCTAACACCTGTAGAGGAGAAGATGCTGAGTGGGACATTTAGTATGCCATGTCCATCATGTCTATTGTCGACATATAGATGCTCTTATGTGTATTTTTGAGGGGGTTCAATTCGCAATATTAAAGAGAGAAGGGGATAATTCCTAAAATTTGTTTGGATATGGTTATAAGTATGACGTTCAATCACTTATGTCGATGGATAGCATTGCTTTACATAGCTATGAATGGAGACGGGAAGTCTGTGTGACCAGTCCAAACTAGCTTGGTGTCCAGGCATTGTTGTTGTGGTTGTAGCACTAATTTCTTCAATGGTATGATTTTGTCTTAATCATTATTATTGATTAATGAGTGTACTCTGTAATACTCTTAATCCAAAGGTTCGTTTAACTTTTAGACATAAAATACTATTTCTTCTGTACTAATACCTTTATCCATTTCATGTGCCTTACCTTTTCTTACAGTCCAATTATAATTTTTTTTCATTTTACTGCTCTTTATAAGTTATAACAACTCTGTAAAACGTTCATTTATTTTTTTCTTAAATTTGTTTAATTTGTTTTGATGGCATAGTTGTATAAAATCTCATCATGTCTCGTACTACATTTAATTTAATAATTCATCTCCATTGCTTCGTTTTAGTTATTCCATAACTATTATTTTCTCCTTTTGTTTTCTCAGGTCATAAATATGTTCAGTTTTCTTTCTCTTACAAGGAGACCTTCTATATCTGCCATTACTGTTTTATTATGAACTTTTTTGGTGGATTACCTTATAATCTTTTCCAAAATGTTTTATGTTTCTTTGTACTTGAACATTTTGAATTTCTGCAACAGTATGAATTCACTACATGTAATTGAAATATACGAGTACACTTGACTTTTGTTAGATCATATTTTGTGGGTAAACCGAAAGACCTTTGTGTATTGTATTTCAAATGCCTAATCTTCCCTGTTGGCAACCACATAGTCACTGATTCCTTATAAGTTTTAGTAAGAATGTTATCTCTATAATCATGGCCATTGTAGGCACTAATCTTCACCTCTTTTGAAGTTCCAATTTTTAATTGTAATTTTTTATTCTGATCAGTTGTTACTCTCATTATTTATAAAGTTCTATTGACCTTAATTATAAAGCGTGAAGAAACAGTATTAGAGTTTCTGTTGCAACTATATGTAGTTTGGGGCAAAGGCTATGATGCCATAGAGTTCACTGCAAATCAATTTCATAACATGGAACATTTCTTTTTTAACTGCAATCAAATTTTCTTTTCCAATTGCAGCTGGCGGCCAAAACAACGGAAGTACCAGCTTTCCGAGCTACCTCGAGGGATTTATCCCTGTGAAATCTCTTGGATCACTATCGACTTCCTATCTCCTGATCCCATCTCCCAGCATGCGTTTCCTTCCTCCATCTCCATTTCAGCTTCCAACATGCTTGACATCAGAGTCTCCACCTCTCACCCACCTTCTCCACAGCAAAGGCTCTGCAATTCCTCAGTCCACTGGATTTGTAATCTCCAAATCAGTTCCAACCATGAGAAGGGATCCTGTCGAGCCATTGAAAGAAGATTGGCCTTCAATTCTTGCGGTCAGCCTTGTCGATCACTACGGAGGTGGCCGGAGCAGCCTTGTCCAAGAAAAACTCACAGGTCGCGGAAGCACTGGTGCTACTGCTGCTGCCAATAAGCAAGGAAGGAGCATAGGGCCAGAGGCTTATGAGATGGAAGCTCATTTGGTTTTGGAGTCTGTTGCTGCTGAACTTCACGCACTGTCATGGATGACTGTCAGCCCTTTGTATGTTGATCGGCGCTCGGCTCTACCTTTCCACTGCGACATGCTGTTGAGACTCCGAAGGCTACTGCATTATGCTGACAAAGAGTTCTCTCGGCCGCCCTCCGATCAGCCCGATCTATTATGATAAAGTGGTAGTCTTTTAACATCTTTTAACATCAGCTCTAGAGCTGACATTTCTACTGATTTCTGTTTGTGCACTATGTTGGTTATCTTTGACTTTAAACCTGATCCTTGGTAGAGATGTTTAGCCGAATCCCTGTAAATACTCCCCATCCTTTTTCTCTTCCAGTCTGCTCTGTAAATGTAGTAGTCTTTTAGTTACATTCATAATGATTTAGGTTGAAGTACTGCATCCTCTCTGTGATACATTTGAAATTTTGAGATCATCTGTATTTTCTCTCTTTAAAGCATATCTTCCTTCTGATTTCTGCCGTTCTGTGGTCCTCACTAGCTATAATGATTTTTTTGCATACTCCATATTACTATGCATTTAGTTTTCAGGACTGTTTTCTATCTAAAGTGGTGGTAAATTACGTTGCAAACCACTCTTCATATTTTCACTTTATTGTGATTTCGACAATCTTTGTATTTGAGGGTGAAAATAGAAACGCCTTCGCATTATAACCGATTGAGTGTTTGACCTGTGAAATAATTTTGAATGTTATAAATAATAATAAAAAAATGTTATATTTGTGATTGTATGGCCTTGCACGATTGAACAACAGTTCGCAGTAGCCGTTGTGCTCAGCTGCAGTTTAGGATTTTTAGGCTTCTTGCACTTCTGGGAAGAATATATATATATATGTATGTGCATAGAATTATCAGAGCCAGGTTTAGAATTTAGGGCCTGTTTGGTTGATGGCTTCGAGCGGTTTCAAGCGGGACGAAGACGATTTAATAAAATTAATTAGTCAAACAATTCTGATTCATCTCATAAATTTGAATCCGTTTTATAGTATGAAACGGCTTCAAGGTCACGAAGCCGAAACCATCGAAAAGGTGGTTTCAGACTCGCAATCGCTTCTTTTTTATTCTCAGATTTTTCGAAAAACATATCTGGGAATAAATTTGGTATTTTTTTAAGGCTAAAATTAAGGAATAACTAAATCTGATAAATTTAAAATTTAAAAAATAATAATAAATTATCTTTTGACACATAATCACATTCCTTAAATATCTCAAATTTTGATATATATCTTCG
>JAEMOT010001373.1:142172-159726 GCA_019297695.1 Apostasia ramifera | reverse complement strand
TTTTTTATATTAAAATTTGTGTAGAATAATTAAAAAAATTTATTTATTATTATTATTATTATTGTTTTATTATTATTATTATTATTGTTTTTTAAATTAGTATCATTTTGGTCCTGATTTAATCCTCGTGTTAAACTGGGCTATAAAATCTCATAAATTTATATGGTCGTTTAGGTTCTGAAATCTTTGAATTATAACTAGTCCTTAAATGTACATGAATATGATAGAATAATTTTTAAGAAGCCGTATATAATATTTAAAAAGAAAATTATTTTAGTAAATAAAATGTGCATATCTGAGAATTATGTAAATAAGTTTTCCGTTCGAGGTGATTCCAAATCTGAGGCTTTTTTGGTAAAATGTAAATCACCATAAAATTTTAATCATTTTTTTTTTTTATTTCTATCATGTACATGAGTTTTTAGAATATAACCCCCTTCGTGAACATTGAGATTGTTTGTGGTTTTTGGAAAACATTATATAAGGATCTTTGAAAAACATGCGAGTTTTGGGGTATGCGTTTAGTTGGTTCGGTCGATTTGATTAATTGAATTAAGGGGCCGTTTGGTTCGTTGTTTTCTTGGTGTTATGACGTGTAATTTAAATACAAATAACAATAATCAAGCTTTAATCCCACTAGGTCGGGTCGGCTACATGAATCTTTTGTTTTCATTGTGCTCTATCAATTATCAAATTTTTATCTAAGTCTAAGTAACTAAGATCACTACTTATAGTTTCTTGTCATGTCTTCTTTGGTCTCCCTCTTCCTCTTTATACATGGACAAGATTCAATAACTCAATTTTTCTAACTGGAGCTTCAATCGGCCTACGATTTATATGTCCAAACTACTTAAGCCAATTTTCTCTAAGTTTATCTTCAATTGGTACAACACCAATATTTTTTCGAATATACTCATTTCTCATTCTATTCTTTCGTATATATCGCACATCCACTTTAGCAGCCTTATTTCTGCAATATTTATTTTATTTGTATGTTTTTACTTTGCAAGCCAACACTTGGCTATGACATGTAATTTAGATATTATGATATTTATATGTTATTTTTTAATTAATAATTCTTCATTTTTATATAAGATTATTTATAAATATTATTAAACCAAACAACTATTTTTTTTAAATAACATGACATAACACCAAGATAATATTGAATCAAACGCTCCCTAAGAAAAATGATCGATTTTAATTTTGAAATTTTAAAAATTAAACTAATCAAATAAAATTATAAATTTAAAATTAAACTAATTAAATAAAATTTGATTTGTTCGGTTTAGTTCAGTTAAAATTATATTTTTTTTTAATTAATTTATAATTTTCAAAAAATTGTAAAAATTTTAAAATAATATAATATTAATATAAGATTTTATAATTAATAAATAATTCATATAATTTTAAGTATATTATTATATGATGGTACGTGATATTTTAGTTAATTTAGTTAGTTCGATTTTTAAATATAATAAATTAAATTTAAACTGTTTAATCGAAATAAATTTATTCATCAAATTATTCATCAAATTGGTATATTTTTAAATTAAATTAAAGTAATTAAATTTAATTAGTTTTATGATTTTAACAGTTTAATGTGCAGCGTGATCTGTTTGGNTATATTAAAATTTGTGTAGAATAATTAAAAAAATTTATTTATTATTATTATTATTATTATTTTAAAATTAGTAAAAACTGCTACATAAATGGGCATTTTCGTCTTTCTACCTTTCCCCTGCAGGAGAAGACCAGCATATTCGCCATTGGCCAATGAACCATTCACCCTTTGGATGCACTATAAATAAGCCTCGCTGACTCCTCGTCCTGTGCGCTGCGATCGCGACTCTTCCTTCCCGCTTCTTCCTCAGGTTCATGTCCATCTCTCCCACCGACGGCCAAAGTTCCTTACCGAATTCTTCTCCTCGTGATAATCGACAGAACCCTACCTCCAGCCATGGCTTTCTCTCTCCTCAGCAGGATCGGAGCCTTCTCGGGTCCCACACCGGCGGGCCCTGCTCGACCTCTCCAGGATTGGCGCAGGTGTGGGAGTCTCCGCTGGCAGGTCTCATTGAGGTTCCAGGTGGGTTCCTACAAGATGTCTTGGATTCATCCTTTTGATTGTTGACTAAGTGATATGCGTTGTGTTTTTGTGCCGGAAAATCTATGCTTAGAAGTTAGGGTTTTGTATCCTCTTAGTAAGGGAACCTTTAGCTGTTTGTCATTTCGGAACTGCTGTTTGAATTGCTGATCGTTTTTGATCTAGTAGAATAAAGGCTCATGAAGCTACTGTGTCTGGTTATTGTTGTCTTTGAAAGGGTCTGGTTATTCTTATCTTTGAAAGGGTCTGATTATAGTTGTCTGACTTGTAATCGACACATGGCCGTTTGAACTTGCATGGAAAGAATAGTTGTGAATAGGACTTTGTAACAATTTGGTTGTTTTAGTCACTTGTGAGTCTTTATTTCTGTATTAAAGAGGTTTTGTGGAGTTTATTGATTTGCTTGATGGCCCGGGCTATAGAGAACCACGTGTTATTTCAAATGGAACTGTACTTGAAGGAGTGATATTTATGCTCTCCAGGACAGTTCCAGTGAATATCTTGTTATTGGATGGTGAACAAATGGGAGGGGCATTAAATTCTAATGTTTATTTAATAGCGTTCTCTATTGGTTGGTTGTTTTGATGCAAGGATAGTCACCTGCAAATGTGCGTTCTACCAAATTAAAATGACTGAACTTCTGTATTATAGCAGGAGAAAAGATGCTTCTACTTATGTTTCTTCAGTTACCATCTCCACCAAAAAAGGCTATTAGGCATTTGCAACAGATGTATATTTTTTGGGTTTGAAGTGTACTGCAGAGATGAAGTTATGAAAGTTTGGGCAGTTTGCCTTTACAAGAAAATTTGGGTATTTCCAAAAGTCATTTAATACTGTGGTGTTCTCCTAATCCAGTTAGTAAGGAGCATGCCTGGGTACTATTGGGTCTCGTGTTTGAACCACATTACTGCAATTTCCAAGCGGGGTGAGGGAAGTTGTGGTGTTTGGCTATTAAAAACAAGTCATGTAATAAGAAATTCCTTTTTATATTATACGAGTAAGATATCTAGTTAAAGTAAAATCAATTTCTTTGTTACAGAATATGTTATGTTGAAGGTTTTAATCTTCTTATTTGAAATTTATTATCATGATTCCTTCTTTCAGGATTTAAAGTAAAATCAATTTCTTTGTTACAGAATATGTTATTTTGAAGGTTTTAATCTTCTTATTTGAATTTTATTATCATGATTCCTTCTTCTTTCAAAATTTTAGTAATCAATAGATATGCTTTAGATGCCCTTGCTCCAGTTACACATAGCTTGTATGTTTCTTTTTTTTATTCTCTCTTGTTTATATTTTAAGCAGTTTCCCTGCTTTTATAGGGTCAAATGATGGAAATTTTGAAAAGACCTGTGGCATATCAGATATTGTGAGTTAATTGTCTCAAATTTTTTTTGATATTTATTCTTCCCCACTTTACAAATTGTTCCTGAAGACTTTCTTTCAAATCAACAGGTTATGAATTATATGGCATGCTAATTTTCTGATTTTAAAAATGATTTTTCTGAAGCTGAATTGTATCTGTATAGATATTGTAAAACACTAACAAATGAATGAACTAGTTAGTACTAGAATTCTGTCATATGCTAATTAATTCTGTTATGTTCTCTGATTTTTTATATGTACAGTTTTATATCAACTCCATGAATCTTTCTAAATATCATATTAACTTTCTTATTCTTGTAAATGCTAAGCACAGCCCCGTAATTTCTAATTATTTAGAACTTGCCCCTCCAACTGGGAGGTTTTGCATTTTTAACAGCACTTAATAAACCCTAATAATTAAATTCCAAACATAAAGCCCTAAATCCTAAATTCTAGACTTTAGCCCTAAACCCTAAACCTCAAGTCTAAATCTTAAACACTAATCCCTAAATCCTATAACCCATATGAATAGCATGCTTGGTTATGTTGGTATAATTTTTTTTCATGTTCAAAGTTGTTAAAATTCTGCCACTTCTTGTCTAAAGGGCCTAGATTGAAATGATTAGAAGATTCAAGGGTTTGCTTGATATATTTAAGAATAGGGGATAAATATGATCATTAGAAATATTTATGGGATTGTTATGAAATTTTTCCCTTATTTTATTGTCAGTGAATACATGATTGTAAAAGGACCATGAAGAAAATATAGAATTAGTCATTTTCTAATAAATGAGTAGTACAAGATTGCAGAATGAAATGGAATTTCTTGAATTAAGGGTTATATAATTAGATTTGACTAAGAAGCTTTGTTTAAATCCAAAACTAGTTGGGACTATTGCATGTGTTTTTCTGCTTGATTCATCTTTATGTAAAGCAATACTCTCCATGAGCATAAAGTGATTATGACTGGATCACCTTTCGTTATCATCTTTCTTTTTTAATATCCTGACATGAAATCCCTCACATGTAGGTAAAGGGCTTGTTTAGGTCAATAATAGGTTTGACTAAACCACCTTCAAATACTTCTCCCTCATCTTATACTTTATAGGTGACACCCATTTTCTCTCTTACACAGTCATTTCTAATGTGGGCTACTCTAGTTTGACCACTAATCTATCTAAGCATTTGTAGCTCAGTTGCACTAATCTTATAGAGTTTTGTAAAACTCTCAACATCCGCACCTATGTGATATAGTTGGTCAGTAGCAATATTATAAAATTTTCCTTTCAACTTAATAGATATTTCCCATCATATAAAACTCTAGGATCACACTTCTCCATTGTAATAGATTGTCCCTCACCTCCTTTCATTGTCACCCGCACGATCTTTGGGGTGTGTTTTATACACTCACTTCATGTTGGTCTTAATAAATTATCACCTCGGCTTATTCATTGCAATTTTTAGGATATCTCGGAACAAAAAGTCTAACATTTCTATGATCTTGTAGTTCGATATGTTTATGTTTCCATGGACATTATATTCTTTGAACTAGCAGTTTATTTTTCCTGCAAAGCCTTAACTCATACTAGTTTATCTATGCCATTGCCTGCACTTGCTCCTATTGTTCCTACTCGCTCTTTACTGATCTGTACTTGACGGAGTCACCACCTACTATGACACCAATGTGAGCATCTAGGCTTGGTGGATCTTCATTCTCTCTCTACTACTTCCACGAAAATTACTTCAATGTTGGACCTTCGTGTTGCTTGCATAAAGGTAAACGCAATAAGACTCATCTTGTATTCTCACTTGGCATTTAGCTAATTTTCTTCTTTCTTCCATTATTTTGCCTTATCACTGTCTTCTATATCAATTCCTAGGTCATTTTGAGAGTCTTCTACTTCTTGAATGGAAAGCAGCCATGGATTCCTAAATGTCCCTCCTTATTTATTAAGGAATGTGAGACCATGTTTCTTCTTTTGGTGTGGGCTCCTGGCTGCTAGTAATTGTGTGTGCACTCTAAAGTTTAACTATGATAACAATATGAAACGATACAAGGCCAGAATTGTAAAGAAAGGGTTACACAAATGCATGTTGTGAACTATTTTGAGATCTCTTTTGTTTCATTCTTGATTTTTGTTTGTTTGCTATTATCTATTGCTATTAATGATTTTTTTTATGAAACTATTAATCAGAATTGGAAGTTGTTATAAATGGATGTAATGCTCTTCGTTATGGAGACCTTTCTGAAGTTGCATTCATGGAGTAGTGTCCGGGATATGTTTCTCATGAGGAGACTTAGGTTTGTGAGCTTCCGGAAACTATAATGGCTTTAAACTTAACCCGAGGCCTCATTATAAAAATTTAGCAAAGTGGCTTCTTAAGTTGGTCTTAAGAGCTATGTGTTTGATCACTCTATCTTTATTGGACTACCAAACTCTTCTTAATAACACTTCCATCAATATTTTGTATTTATTTCACATCATTCACAAAGTTAAATATAAAAATTTACTTTATTTCATATTCTACGTAAATCTCAACACCAAAATTAACTTTTTTTCACCCTACACATACTTTAATAAAAAAAATTAAATTTATTTTACATCTATAATTTTCAATAATAAAATAACTTTATTTCACATTATAACATTAAAATAATTCTCTCTTTATCTCAAAAAGTACTCTAACAAAACATGGCCTCAAGTTGGACTATTCATCCTAATTGTATATAAGCATGGCACCTTGTTGATTGGGAGTGATCCGACTGGTATCATGAAGTCATGGCATACCTTGAACTCGACTTTTTCACTAGAAATTTTGGCTAGGGGTGGTAACGGGACAGGTTTGAGTCAGGTTTAATAAGATTCATACCCGCCCCACTTTCTTTAAATTATTACCCATACTTGCCCCATACTCGCTTTTGCCCTACCCTGTTTCTCACAAAAATTGTGCTCTCCCTGCCCCTCTCTACTTTATTTCCACGACCTGTGCCTACCCTATTTTGCCTCGCCCCGTCACTCGAAATTTATTACTAATAATTTATTTTAAACAAAAATAAAGAGATAATATTCATAATGCCTACTTAAATTTTTTTAATTTTAGGATTATGCAATAATATTTAATTAGTAATTTATGGGTCGGGTTGAGTATAATTTAGTTATACTAGAACCCCCTCCCAATTTCATAATCGTGTGAGGCGAGTCGCAGGTATAGTTATAGTACCCATACTTGTCCCATTAGAAGCTGGTCGGGGCGGGTTAAACGGGTATGTGTATAAATTGCCATCCCAAGGGTCTTGGCTATCCTAAGCACTTTCTTGGAATTGTGATTGCCTATACTAAAGGAGGGATTACTCTTTCTCAAAAGAAGTATGCTACTGATTTACTTGAAAGGACTTTTAACTTCTTGGTTGTAAGCCTACTGGTCCTCTTATGAAAACTATTGTCATCTCAGTTAATGGAAATATCTTTGACGATGTTCTTGCTTACATGAGACTAATTGATAAATTAATTTATATTTCTAGAATTTATGTTTCTTTTATTTTTGGTGGTGTTGTTCGACTCATGCAAAACCCTAAAAAATAGTTTGTGGATGCACCTATTAGTATTATGAGATATATAAATAATAGACAAAAGGAGCGGAATACAAACCAAAATTTTTGATAATAAGATGTTCAAATTTCAAAGAATATGCCAGAGTCAATTTACACTAAAATAAGAGAATCATCATTGATGGCATATTTATCAAGACATCATTTTCTAAGGCCACGACATAAATCGCATCCACAAACAGAATCACGTGAAATTACCAAATTTTCTCTTCTTAGATTTCGAAAAATCAGTTTGTTTCATGACTAGATCCAAGAATTCCTTCTATAAAGTCACTAAAATGTCATAAGATGTATCATCATGTCTCATAATCAATCCATCTAACTACCACAATAGTATGAGACACGTACTCCCTTTATAGACTTCTATGACCACAACTCAAGATAGTACTAGCTAGCCCATCTTAATATGAGCACTCATCTATTAATTTCCTCAAGAGCTGCAGCTTTAGATTTATCCCTAAATCCTTTTTCCCCCGCCCAATTCTTTACCTGCAAGTCTCCATGTACTCACCACCATCTCAAAACTATTCATGCTTCCGACATCATTCTCCTGAATGTGCATATTCAGGCTTTTCATATCAAATGTGAATATGATACTTTGACAGCGTTCCATCAAGAACTATCAAGGTCAAATCTCGTGTTGCTCTTTGTAATTAATTATGCAAGTCTTACAATAGGTGCTAACTGTGCAGCAGTTAATCTTTTTCCATAGCAGATACGTTAACAAGTAAATCAGTAATATTAGTTCTCTTTTTTTAAAAAGCTAGGCATTTTCGATGCATGATAAAAATCATTACAATGTGTAAGCCTTGAGAATTGCAATATAGAATAATAAAGAATTGTTTGCAAACACTTGGATAAATGACATGACATAGTTGGAAACAATAAGAGTTCAAATGTAACAATCTTGACATAATCAGATAGAGTCTAAAATGTACTTACCAAAATTCCTGCAATTTTTTTAGCATTATTAATAGAAGGATTTTTATTTCATATTAGTGAAAGCAATGCCATCAAGGCTCAGCAACACTAGTAATACGCATGGCCCATGAGATGTAATTACTTGACGTGTAAATCTTATCTAAACATTAAATATCAATTATGTTCTACGAGGATCAATGAGTTAAGGAGAATTGGTTCCCCGACTAGGGAGAATGTCAACAGATAATATACATCAACAAGGCTATAAGTTAGCTTTATACAGAGTACTTGCGGTGATTGTGTCCAAGCATGATTAACCCATGGCTAATTCTGAGAGGGTTTCAAAGCATCTGGCCTTCATGCAATACCAGATAACTTGAGCTTTGGATTATCTAGGCCTTTTCTAAAATTCCCGTATAAAGTCAGCCCATCATTAAGGAAAACACAAACCACAAAACAAAGCAGCAGTGATGGGGAACTCTTATAGTTCTAACCCATACCCTGGTGGTGATAAGATAAATAAAGTCCCAAACCAACAACATTCAATAAAACAATGGTCCAACCGTGGCAGCATTAAAGGTCTGATCACAGGATATCCCTATATAAGGGGCTCCTCCAACTTGAGCCTTTACATAGGGAGATACCTACAAGCTCCCATGGTGTAGGGTACTGTTGGGTGCTATAGCAGACTGCTGGTTATCCCAAATATTATAATAAATATAGGCATAAACAAGGTATAGATTAAGTATCCTCAAAAGAGCACAATGTCGATGTATAGGATTATGCATATATTATTTAATAACATCAACAATAAAGGCAATATCTTGTCCATTGACAGTCAAGTTACAAATTAGACATATGTAACTAAGTTATCCTTAAGGGGTTCTCCATCTCCAGAAAATGGATTATCCATAGGCGTATTAACGAGCTTACATCCTAGCAATCCAGTTTCTTCAAGGCTATTTGTAGCATAACCATTTACTATAAGCAATCTCAATCCCAATAAAGTATTTAGGTCTACCTAAAACCCTTGTAAGGAAGTGAAATTCTAAGTGTTGTTTAATTTCAAGCACACTATCTTCTAAATAGTAAGATATCGTCAACATAAAAATCCATGTTAAAGGAAAATGAAATCTTATTCAAATTATTGAGAGTGAAATAGGATGAAGAACAAAATAACTAAACAAAGCTATAAGAATACTCATGTATCCCCCTCAAGCTAAAAGTACATTTCATATAATTCCAACTTATTACAGAGAGTAGCGAAATGTAAAGGAGCTAAAGGTTTTGTGAGAATATTAGCAAGTTGCTCCTCGAGGCTAACATGAGGTGTAAAGGTATCCGCTGTAAGCACGACATCTATAATGAAATGGTAGTCCACCTCAGCAATCTAAGTTATTATGATAAAACATATGAATACTGGCAATATAGATATCGGCCTTGTTATGACAATGTAGAATAATTAGCTTATTACCATGACAACTAAGATCTCTTAGCATAGTTTTAACACACCATCTCACATGATGAGTGAGCCATAGATACTTAGCATCAATACTAGACCTGTAAGTCACATTTTGTTTCTTTACTTTTCCAAGTAATCAATTTCCATCAACAAATATACAAAAAGAAATAATACATAACCTATAAACCATAGACCTAACATCATCTACAAAAGAATATGCTTATTTGATATGACTACTCAAATTCCTTGTAGGTGAAGGAATCAAAGGGATCTAATGCCAAGAAGCATTCTAGTGGCCAAAAAGGTGACACCTATTTTCAGCACCAGTCATCTGGTGGAGGTTGTTCTTCTCAATTCAGATTCCGTAGAGTAGGCCCACAGACCAATGGGAGACCAGCACGTAGCCCACATAATCGGATTTTAGGCTCCAATGGTTTTCAAACTTCTGCTACTCAGGCAACTGCCAGACGAAGTCAGGTCACAAATGCTAACCATTTACTCAATTTTCATTATGAGGCTGTCCATCGGTCTCACCCACAGCAAAGAGTCCCTGCTCTAAGAAGGCCACAAAGGATAAAACCTTACAATAAGGACCTTTTCCTCCAAGCAAACTACAAATTTGTTGTATATGATACAGGCAACTATAGTATTGAGTCAATTGATCCTGATAAGATGTTTCCATGGGAAGATGTTGTCTGTTTAAGGTACTCCAGCCCATTCCCTGTGAATTGTCCAATATGCTTGGAAAGCCCTCTCTGTCCACAAATAACTTCTTGTGGCCATATATATTGTTTCCCTTGCATATTGAGGTACTTGTTAATGGGAATGGAGGATAATAAAGGTGAATCCTGGAAGAAATGCCCACTTTGCTTTATGATGATATCATCGAAGGAGCTGTATTCAGTTATTATTGACCAAGTAAAGCAGTTTCATGTTGGTGATCATGCAGACTTTGTACTTTTGACTCGCCCGAAAGATTCACTGATTCCATTAACAAAACATCAAGAAGCAACGAGTCCTGCACCATGTGGCTCTGACAATAGTTTGGACGTGTTCTCCAAATTTGTTCTGACCTCGGATATTGAATTGTCTGTCCGAGATGCCAAGGCCCATCTTAGCAATTGGATATGTAAAGCAGAAGCTGGTATTGTTGATGACATGGAAAAGCTTCCATATGTTTGTGCAGCTTTGGAACACTTAGAAGAGAGGATGAAAAGTTGGATGGAAAATCTGAATTTTTTTGGTAGCCCACCTCTAGCTAATTGTTCTTCGCCATTGTGCATCCCTAAAGCTGATTATAACCCTAGTGTCTCAAAATTATATTTCAAGAATTCAAGTTTGGATATGGAAAATTTTCGCTCAGATACAACAATGAGTGTAAGAAGTCCAGATAATGGCGTAAAGCATGAGAGCGCTGAGGTTTATGCGAAAAGGAGCAATCAGTTTTCTCATGAGAAACCTGCTGGCTCATCTGTCCAAATGTATAATGAGGATAAAATCCTATCAGAGGACTTAGGTAGTTCTAATGATGCCAGGGGACAAGACTCCTACAATTTCTACCAGGTGCTTAAATACCCTTTTTTGGGCGGGTTTCCAATTTGATTTTCTTGTTTTCTGGACACTGTTTTAACTGATTTGTACCTATCTTTCAGGTAGTTGATGGTCAACTATTAATCCTTCATCCATTAAGCATGAAGTGCCTTCTTCACCATTATGGCAGCTACGATATGCTCCCTCCAAGGTTTACATAAGCGCAAAACATGCACTTTATCTTGACGAATCATTATTGCATCTATACCTTAATTGCCAATCTTTTTCTTGCTTCTGTTTGTTGTGCCTTTAGATTTTGTTTTACATGTTTATTTTCTGTTGTTTTCTCAATGTCATCAAGTTGGAGATTTATTAAGCATTGTAGTCCTGTCTTTTAAATATGCTTTATTTGGCACTGTTCCATCTAGGCAAACAGTGCATTCCTGTCATGGTTGTACAATAGTGTGTAGGATGACAGTTAAATTTGTCTTCGATGGATTTAAGGCTTTTATTTCATCAGTGAAGCACAGGAGGACGTTTGTGGACATTGTTGATATATGCTATTATAACTGTTGAAATGCCATGCACCATAACTGTAGTGGTGTTTTTGTATAAGAAAATTCTTTTCAAATCAACTTTTCCTTTTCTATTTGAGCAACAATTATCTCTTTAGAATTACAATGTCAAGTAAACACGTAAACATTCTTCCTATGCTATTCAAATCAATGGCAGACTTAGCGGACAGATTTTGGAGTTGGAGGCTGTCACTCAGTCTGAAGCCATGAGGAAGCGTTATCGATACCTGAGTCACTTCCCTTTGACCACTACTTTCCAGGCATCTTTCTTGTTTGATAGAATTTATGCATGTTATCTGTTCAGAAGCTAATTGTTTCCTGGCATTTTGTGAAGCTCTGTGAAATTGATTTGACTGAAATCCTACCCCCACCTTCTCTATCCCCTTTCATGGAAGAAATAAGGAAAAGGGACAAGCAGCGGAAGCGCATTGCTAAGAAGGTATGATAATAGGTGAAGATAGAATCCCCATGTTCAATGATTTATTACTTTTCAGCTTTCACAGTTTTGATGTATTTAGTTTGACGTGGTATTGAAGTTTTTTTAATTCTTTCATTTATGTTGCATCTTGTGTTTGTTTTTTTCACTGGCCTATGACCTTGAAAAAAATGGAACGAGTTGTGCTTTTCTGTTAGAGTTTGCATTTTTGGGCTGATATGATCGGTCACCAAAGTTTTGTTGAAAGCCATGTGTTTAAATAAATGTGCATATTAGTTTTTTTTAGAACTTTATTGAAATTTTCCATTATCATCTTGAGAATTATTTATTTGAGGTCTTTGATAAATAGTTTAGGTGTTTTAGTCTTCTTCCTTTGAAAAGAGATAGTGGTGGGTGAATCATTCGAAAGCTTCATAAAAAAACTTCATAAAATGTAAACCTCAAAGACCTGCATAACATGGATAGTTTGAGGAAGTTCTGTGGTTTGTGATGGCAGTTGTCTTTGCACTCTGCGAGCAGCCATATTTCTTAAAAAGATGCCTTTCCCTATCATAAAAAGTTCAATGCTTGGTTAATGGTATTTGTAGGACATGCCAATTGGTGTCTCAAATACTGAATTTCAAAAGGAATAGTTTGATGTTGTTTTACATAAATGCCTGTTAGTTGAAATTTTTTTTAATTCATTTCAACTAATGAGATGTGAAAGTATATTATTTAGTCAAAGAAAATGACTTCAGTAATCAGTAGTAGTTACGTTGGCATAAATAATGCATGTACATGTACATCTGCTAAACATATTTATAACTGATGATGTTCAGTTTATTTTCTGTATTGGTTCATTTTCCGTGTGTGTGCCTACTTATCTCACTCCCTTCAACCCTATCAAAAGAAATTATCGACATTTGTTGGTACTGTGATGCTTCCATGACATTTGTCTACCCATATCCCCATAACTTTTTGTTTTACATTTGTGTCTATAATTTAGGGCTTTGTTTGGCAACTAGCTAAAAAAATTGGCTTATTTTAGTTTTGGCCAAAATCTAAATTTATTTTAAAAAAAACTTTAAAAATTATTTTATATCTTATCCTACATAAATTTCAACATTAAACAATCATTTTATTTCACATCCAACACAATTTTTAATATAACTAACTCACTTTATTTCACATCATACACATTTTTCTAGAAAGTTTCACAAAAAATTTCCAAACCATGTTTTTTTCCTCCAACCAAACAGAGCTATTGTCATTTTTGTGATAACCTTGATTTATCTCCGCATTATGTATATATCCTTCCGGAGGAGTTAATGCATGCAGAACTGAGAGGCTTCGAATAAAATGAAGTGGCAGAGTAGCATTGACACTATTATCTCAAGTATACGGATACCAGTTTCATCTATTCTAACTCAAAGCTAACTGTTTGGTTTTAAATCCTAATTGAAGCGGATCAGTTTCGTCAGGTTCTTATTGGTTTCGGCCAGCACCTAACTTGAATTCATTCAATTTTTCTCCTGTTTCATTGAGCTTTTAGAGCTTCAATAACCATGCTTGAACAAGTTTCTAGCCAAATTGTTCTTGAAACCCAAGTGATCCTTAATTCTGCCTAGCTGTAAACTCAGAAGATTCACTGTATCTTGTAGAAGACAAAGTGGTGGGGACACGGATCAGCATTGAATAAATTCAAATTTAAATTGATTAAGGCTATTGGAGATTTTTATATTAGCCTTATTCAAATCTAATTTGATTTGATTTAGAACAGAATTGGGAGATTTGAAGACTCATTATATTTGTAACTAATTTTATTTTATTATAATAGAATTAGTTTCATATTTACTTCACATTTATTTTCTGCATTTTGATATCGTATTTTCAAATTTATTCATGAGATCTCTGTAGAAAGAGGTCGCCTAAAATTGTTATGGGGAGCCTAATTTGATAAATGAAATTATGTTTGAATTGTTTGAGGGCTTAGATCTGGGTTAAAAGGTCAATATTTCAGTGAAGGAAAGGGTAGGGTTAACCTTTGGTGGGAATCCTCAAATAGTTTATTTATCTACTCCTAGTAAAAGAAATAAAAATAAAAAAACCTTTCCTATCCTCTCTCTATCTTTGTAATTTGATAATCTCCGCCCACTTGTGTTGCTAACTTGTTTGCCATGCAGGCGCGACCACTACCGCTTGCCTGCATGGCCATTGTCGTTTACTTGCTTCATCCTTTTGTTTCGTTTTGCCACACACGCACACCATTGCCATCTCTGCACATTGCGCAGGAAGGCGCACGACTTTATCGATCCATCACCTAGTTGGTAACCCGCATCTCGCAGTTGCGCAAACCAATTGCGAGTCACCTTGCCGAGATCGATGACCGTTCTCACATTGCGTCCCCAGCTCCCCCTGTTCTGCCGAGCACATGTGATCTTGCCCGAACGATGCATCTTTGAAGGCCTCATTTGAAAAATTATATAGGGGTGTCTACAACTTCTGGCTAAGGTATAATTTTTATTAGAATCCAATTAATCATGAAATATTTGATTTCACCTGAAATTATTTTTTCTATTTAATTATTCATTTGGTTCTAATTGTGTGGCCATACGTTTATTCAAGCGACCATTATTGTTTGGTTTATTTGCTAGGTATCTATCCTAATTTCTAAATTTCAGGTCTCATCGATTGATTTTAGATCGACGCATTAATCTAATTTGATAAATTCTTATTTATTAAGCGATTCGATTTAATTTTAATTTTAAAATATCTTAATTTTTGGGATTTGTAAGTCTTATTTATCATATAATTTATTTAGAAAATAGTTTGTACTTAATTAAAATAATTTCAGTTAATTTTGCTAATTAAAAAAATCTTATTTTTTTATTTTTCGCTCCTCATCAATTTGGCATATTAGAGCATTTTTTAGATTAAGGCATTTTATTTGAGCCTTTGTTTTTATGTATTTTGTGTAATATTTTTTGATCTCATTATATTTTAACTTATACAAGCATGGGCACCAAAATTAAAACTATATTATCTGACCATATGGCTAGTTTTGACTGCATATACATACCTAATAAACTAGTATTCATGAGTAAAGTCACAATTAATTCCTATTTTTCTTGTGATTTAAGGTATTTACCGTATTATGTGTGAGAAAATAATCTAGGTTGTTATTTTGATTATTGTGGATGGATTGACCTTGAAAAGATTAAATATGCGAAATTAATGCTTTTTAGCAAAGTAAAATATTATATTAGAAACATAAATGGTCATTGTTCATAGGATAAGATTAGACTATTTGAGACATGAGATGAGATTAAATGTTATTTACGAAGAAAATATTCCTCTAACTCATGTAGGGTAGATTAAATACTTCCTAAACAATATAATCCTAGACCAATATTGTTCGCGTCAATCCTTAGTTTCACTGTTAAACCTGTTGAGATTATAAGTGACCCATCTAGTTCTCTTCCGAAGGAAGTAATGAAGGGGGTTCTCTACAGAGGCCTTCATTTTTCTTAAAATTTTATAACTCGATTCCTTATCTATATTCATTTATATAGCAGATCCTAGCTCTGCCAAGGAGTACGAGACGTATGAAGATGAAATATATGAGGAAGATAATTATAGAATAGAAGCTGAGATTAAGTTTGAGAAATCATCATAGAGCTGAGCTCTAAAGAAGAGCAGATCATAGGTTCAATCCAGCCACTAAATCATTTTATTGTTTTGATAATACGATTGATCACATTGAGATGATTGTATGTCGCGATCATTATGAGATTATCAATATGATGTGTGATAAAACTCACATATACACATCATGAATTCAGTAGTAGAAAAATCTCAACACCTATAGGGTGATCCATGCAAAGGACACATGATACTGAGTGGTTGGTCACATGAACGTCTAGTTGGTGTGCTGTATGATTCACTAGATATTTTTGAAAGTCTTTAAGGCACCTATTAGGAACCATATTTTTCGTGACTCCAACTTATTTTTCACATACTTATGATCAAAATTAGTTATCCAATAGGCATTAGTAGAGTCATTAGTCGAGTCTGCATACATTTGACTTATTTTAAAAGTCTACTCTGCATTCACATTTGCATGTAATTGCATGTGTCAATCCTTTTACTCGTAAAATAAATAAAATCAGTGAAATTAATGGTGAGTTGTTATTAAGTGTGAATATTTTTTTGAATATTTTATTATGACAATTAAGATGATTAAATCTCTAATTTAATTTATTTTAAAAATTTTACTAAATTTGGACTAATAAATAAGTTTGAATTTTATCATTTGATCATGAGAATAGTCGAGGCTTTTAATAGTTTAGATTTATTGGTTATCAAGACCCAATAGTAATATCCAATGAGATCTTAGCCTTTTATTCCTTTTGAGTGTATTTATACTCACGAGTGTCTACTGCTAAAATTTCACTTCAGTATTCATTTAGAGCTAATCGAATAAACTTGTTGAGCAAGTAATTTTAATTGAATTAGATTATCAATGATATTTGGTTGGTAGAGATTTTTTACTTTTTTACGAGATTCAGAGGTTATAGCTGATCTAACTCATTCGAAGACGCATAAATCGCATGACTCATACTCAACGAGGTGCCATCTAAGAAGAATTGGTAGAGACACATATCGACATTGAGTGTAACGGCCAGGATGGCATCTTGTGCTGAATCAGAATTCAAATTTAAATTGATTTAGACTAATTGGAGATTTCTATATTAGTTATATTTAAATTTGATTTAATTTGATTTGGTTTAATTTAATTCAGAGCAAAATTGGGTGATTTGAAGACTCGTCATATTTGGAGCTGATTTTATTTAATTGTAATAGAATTAGTTCCAACGCGCCGTTGCCGGGTCCCAAGTCCCGGATGAGAAACGCGGAGGGTTGCGTTAGGCAGTCGACAGCCAGCGTAAAACTTGTCGAATCAATCATGACATGAATCCTTTAGAAAATTGCGTTAAAGCTAGGGCGTTCCCTGGAAGCGACGCGCTGTATTGCCTGAATACAGTGAAAAATGAGCAAGGGCCGCTGCATCGGCGCCCGGGTGTAGTGAAAAATGAGCAAGGGTCCCCACATCATGGACGGATGCGGGTAAAGAAGCTAGTCCATTATAGTAGAACTCAAGTCAGTAGGATTAGATTAGGAACTTCGAATATAGGCAGCCTGACGGGCAAGCTAATGGAGTTGGTAGATATTATGATTTATAGAAAGATTAATATTTTGTGCCTGCAGGAAACAAAATGGGTTGGAGAGAAAGCTAAGGAAATTGATGGCCTAGGATTTAAACTTTGGTACTCTGGTAAGAATAAAAATAAGAATGGAGTGGGTATAATTCTGGATAAGAGCTTGAAGGATCATGTCGTGAAAGTTAAGAGAAATTATGATAGAATTATGGCTTTAAAAATTATAATTAATGGAATGATTATTAACATTGTAAGTGTGTATGCTCCCCAAGTTGGCTTAGATGCGAGCACAAAGGAAAAATTTTGGAATGATTTAGAAGAGTTAATACAAGAGATACCTCAGGAGGAAAGAT
>JAEMOT010001373.1:120910-140386 GCA_019297695.1 Apostasia ramifera | reverse complement strand
TGGTGATCAAATTGTCAAGAAGAGTGAGCGCTTTAGATACCTTGGATCAATTATACAAAATGATGGCGAAATAGATAATGACGTTATTAGCAGGATTCAAGCAGGCTGGGTAAAATGGAGAAATGCTTCTGGTGTGTTATGCGATAGAAAAATTTCATCCAAAATTAAGGGTAAATTTTATAAAACTGTAATAAGACCAGCGATGATATATGGTGCTGAATGCTGGCCTGCAAAGAAGAAACATACAAATAAAATAAATGTTGCAGAAATGAGAATGTTAAGATGGATGTGTGGATATACACGAAAGGATAGAATGAGAAATGAGTATATCCGAAAGAAAGTTGGTGTTGCACCAATTGAGGATAAACTTAGAGAAAGTCGGCTTCGATGGTTTGGACATCTAAATCGTAGGCCAATTGAAGCTCCAGTTAGAAAAATTGAGTTATTGGATTTTGCCCATGTACAAAGAGGAAGAGGGAGACCAAAGAAGACATGGCAAGAAACTATAAGGAGTGATCTTAATTACTTAAACTTAGATAAGAATTTGGTAACTGATAGAGCGCAATGGAAACAAAGGATTCATGTAGCCGACCCCACCTAGTGGGATTAAGGCTTGGTTGTTGTTGTTGTTGTTGTTTGTAATAGAATTAGTTCTATATTTGCTTTACATGTATTTTCTGTATTCAATATTATATTTTCAAATTTCTTCGTGGGACCCCTCTATATAAAGAGGTCGCCTTGCATTGTAATGGGAAGCCTAATTTGATGAATGAAATTATATTTGAGTTTTTTAGGTATCTAGATCCGGGTTAAGGAGTTGATAGTCCGGTGAAGGAAAGGGCAGGGTTAATCTTTGGCGAGAATTCTCAAATATCCTAGCTATCCACTCATAATAAAAAAATAAAGAAAACCTTTCCTATCCTCACTCCGTCTTTGTAATCCGATAAGCTCTACCCACTTGTGTTGCTAAATTGCTAGCTTCGCGCGCGCGGCCACTACAGCTTTCCCGCCCGACTACTATCGTCTGCTTGCTTCATCCTCAAGCTTCGTCTTGCCACACACACGCATGCCCTTGTTGTCTCTGCATGCTACGCAGGAAGGCACACGACTTCACTAGTCCATCGCCTAGTTGGCGACCCGCATCTCACGACGCCCTAGTGACTTCTCTGTTGAGCCCATTAAGCACAAACGAGACTCCTCTCACCGAGTGCAAGTGCATCCATGTGGTCATGCAAACTGACTACGAGTCATCTCATCGAGATCAACGACCGCTCACACAATGTGACCCCATCCTCCCTATTCTGCCAAACACGTGTGATCTTTCCCTTGCAGTGCATCTGTGAAGGCTTAATTTGGAAAATTATATAGGGGTTTCTACAACTCTTGCCTAAGGTATAATTCCCATTAGAATCCAATTAATTATGAAATATTTGATTTCACTTGAAATTATTTACTCTATTTAATTATTTATTTGGCTCTAATTGTGTGACCCTACGTTTGTTCAAGAAAAAATTATTGTTGGATTTATTTACGAGGTATCTGTCATAATTTTTGAACATCAGATCTGATCTGCTGAATTTAGATCATTGCCCTAATCTAATTTGATACATTCTTATTTATCAAATGATCTAGTTTAATTTTAATTTAAAATATCTTAACTTGTAGGATTTATAAATTTTATTTATCGTATAATTTATTTAGAAAATATTTTATACTTAATTAAAATAATTTACCAGTTAATTTGGCTAATTAAAAAAAACCGTAATTTTTCATTTTTTTGTCCCGGATCACAAAGTGACCAGAACAGGATAGAAAATTCTGAATAATATTTTGAGGGGTAATAGAAAGTGCACTTCTCCTTGAAGTCGAGTATGTCAAGTTGAAATCATGAATGTAAAGAGTTAAAGCCTACTGGGGAAGAGCTTGTATCTGCTTGACTGAAGCTTTTTTGTTGATTGTAAAAGCCCTTAAAATGTAAATGAAACCGCTCACTGGACCCTGACATCCCCTTGACAAGCCCTGCTTGAAACGGTTCAAGTGAAGGTTTTTTGTACCCTATTTTTGCACTTGTATCATTATAAATCTAAGTATATTATGTAATATATATTTCTCCCTCCCAGAAACACATTTCTCTACTCATTTGGTTGTTTTCTGCATTTTACTTCATTTTTATGTTCAATATAAAATTTTCAAAAAGTGATTACATCATTCAACATGCATTCCCATTTCAATAAGCTAAAGTATCTAAACGGATTCTTATCTACTTGGAATGAAACCAGATTTGAGCTTTAACACATTGATATTCCTAATGAAGATATGTTTTTACATATTTTTATTTCTTCCTTTGTTGTTGAATTTATTTCTAAAGTTAACCTGATTATAATGATTTATTTTGTTCTTAGTTGAAAGATCAGAAAGCCAAGGCTGAAGCTGCAAGTGCTGCTGAAGTTGCTACTCTCCGTGAGATGCTTAATCCATCAAACCAAAGATATTTAACTAATGAAGATACAATTTTCTCATTGGATGAATTTGAAGGTGCGTATTTGATTGTTTGCTTTGATAAGATATTTAACTAATGTTGTGGTGCTTTAGTGGTCAAATCTCTTTGACCTTTCTTTTTATTCTTTTAATTAAATATTAATTTTTTACATCTACATTATCTATGGGTAAATTGTTTAGTGTACAAATATTTGCCCTAATGCATTGTTTCCTTCTATTTTTAGCTCTGGGAGGTGTTCCTGCTCCTTCGCAAAGCACTGCTGTGCAAAGTGAACGGAAACTTTTCTCCAGTGTAACCCGCCTTGGATTTGCAGCTGCACATGATTCACCAGCACTTGGAATTGAGGATTCAGCCATTTCTTCTGGGAGAATGGACAATCCACAAGCTTCAGGTGCTCAAGGTGTGTTGCTATAACCAGTGATTGAGAAAAATTTATATGAAATAGTAATATCCAGTTAGCAACATAAACTAGAATGATTATACATACATATATACACACAAAGAGACATACACATACATATCCATGTTTGTGTCTTTGTGCGTATAGGTATGTGTGTCTAATCATTCTAGTTTATATTGCTAACTGGAGTTCATGGATTCGATTGGATCAACCAATTTCAGACTTGAACCTTAATATTACTTCATCACAATATTACTTCATCACCACCATTTTGGAACGTCAAAAATCTGGGACCCATACTAAAACTAATGCAGCGAGTGAACGAGTCCATCATAACTGGATTATTAATAATGCTAAATGCTTTTAATTATGCAATTGACTAGCCTGACATGAAATTACTCAATATAATTTAGATTTCATATTGTTTTTTAGATTAAGTAATTTAAATTTTAGCGAGTTTAAATTAAGATTCTAATATGCCAAATGATATGAGTAGAGGAGATTAAACTAAGCAAATCTTAATTATGTAGGTTAGCATAATCACATAAGATTTCATAGAATTTCTTGAACGATTAGTGATGTTCTAAGCAAATATAGAACTTGTTTTTAACATGAGAATTTCTTCGAGTGATTGAAGAAATAACAGGTATGCATAAAAAGCAAATTATCATACTCATGAGAAATTGAGAACCAACCAATAATCATTCAATGTATTAGCATTAGTGGCAGAAATATCCAATGAGCATCAAAATTTAGGATCAGATTATTTTAGACATTCAGCTGTGAAATAACACAAAAATTTAATTCAAGGTAGAAATAAGCAACATATATCTCGACAAAGAACAATGGGTTAGAAAAATTCAAATGGAAAATGAGAGTTAATTTTCAAAGCACCCGACATCTAATTGAAAGGAAATACCCCACTTGATCAAAGTGCAACAACATGAACAGCCATAAAAAAAAAGGTGGTAGGAATCAACATAAACAGAAAACAGTAAGGGACATAGAGTCCTAAACTAAAAGTAACCTCTAGCCTCTGATCTGGTAGCCATTGCCCTCTACTTCAGCTCCAAATGCTGAACCAATGCCACCTGCGCGGAATCAGCACAATCAGGGTGCAGCTCACTGCCGCCCCCGACTCAACTCGACACCACTTGTGCCGGAATCGCTCGAAGAAGAAAATCCCTTTTCCTTCTCAATGGAAATCTCAATAATATCATCAGCCTGAACTCTATCAGCTCCAACTTTTGAGAGCTTTATAGTGGAAGAGTAGGGCTGAGCAGAACCTTCAGTACATGATCGTACCCGGCTCCTCCGTGGATGCTGGTGACTTGGCTCGCATTGGTGAGATGAGCTGCGAAAGAGGTGCGATTATGGCCGGAGTCGTGCGTGGAGAAAAAAATTGAATGAAGCCAGCTGTTGTTGGTTCGGCGAGTGGAGACCATTGGCCCCCGAGCAAGACTAGGGCTTGCTGATCAATAATAAGCCAGCAAGTAGCTTTCATTGATTTAATGGAAGAATTGCAATCCAGTCCCACCTATTTTGTCTTCTTCACATTCCAACCCAAATTTTCTTAATTTGGGTCCGATTCAAAATATGAAATCAAATCGATCCAGTTTTGAGCTCAACTAACCCAAATTAACCCAAATACATGCACATGACATAAAGTGGCATTTCCACCAATATTCTTACCGATTCAAATAAAATAAAAAAAATAACACATAATAAGTCGATCTTTGCATATGTGCAAAAAGATCATATCAATGCTTCTGTTGGTGGCCATAATGCACCTTCATCAAAATTCTTATTTCAGTTGAGGTATTTGACCTGCCCCATTAGCTAGGTTTACTGGACCCAAAAAGTGCTTTCTAGAGAAGGCACTTAAAAGCATAAAAAATAATAAAATATTTTGTATTAAGTTGACGTTTATAAAAGCTTACACCATAAATCGAAGCTTATGAGCCATAAAATACCCAAATGTAATGAAATACCTATCTTCATCATGGCAAAGTTCAATATATTCAGGGAAACCCAGATCAAATGGGTAACCCGTCACATTTGACGTTGATCCACATCATAAGGGTTACAATTGGATTGACTAACCCGTCACATTTGACGTTGATCCACATCATAAGGGTTACAATTGGATTGACCTGTTCATAACTTGAACCTTGTAACAGTGTTCCTAAACTTAGAAAACCTTGGTTGAATTTGTGTGATGTTTTGTCTCTTGGCACCCCTGTTCAATACTGAAAAAAGGTCCGCTTGGACTGCTTACCTTCTAACATTCTTGTCTGGTTGAGCAAAATTGTTGGTTTAGCCAAAATATTTAAGCTTGAGGTGAGAGTTCCTTGATTTATGCATGACTGTCTATGGTATCTTATATTTTCATGAGCATAACATCATACTATTGTAGGTAAACTTATCAAATTTGATTAGTCTCAAATATGTAGGGGAAGTTGTTAGATTTCTCAAGGGGATTATTCAGGAAGAAGGTTGAATTGGTCCTATAGGTCAATACAAACTTTGGTGGGAGTTGGAGCTGAATAAGTTTAAAAATGAACACACTTCAAGTTCAAAAAAAGTTTAAATGAGGCTTAAAAACGTAGACACTTTTTATCTATAAACACTTACTGCTGAGCCCCACCTGACAGCAGTCACGAAAATCTAATGTATCTGAACACAATAATTTTACAGACATCCATCCCAAGTAGCTGCTGCTTGATATATTCACTCGTACAGGTCCAAGGCCTGCTGCTGCTTGTTCTTTTGCGAATATCTTATCGACCTCCAACACTGTGGCTACTACTCGGATACAAAACACTAACGGCATCTCGAGGAAAGGGAAGAAACCCACTAGGGTTCTATTATCCACTGCAGGTGGACGGAGGTATTAAATGCATAGGAGAGACTCATTTTGTTGATCTCCTTATCTAATTTTATACCATTGCGTACTTTTGTTTCTTTAAGGCTATTTTACTTCACAGCTTTGTGTTCCATAACATGTTGCATAAATTTGGCTTCTGATGTTGTACCCTATAATGGAGTTTCTTTCTAATTTTTTTTGTTTATTCTAATTTTAGGGGGTGTTTAGTTAGATGTTTATGTAAATGTTTGTGTTATTTAGATATTATTATACCAATGTTTGTTATTTTTAAATTATTACTTTTTAGTTCATTACTGCTACATTAAAAGAAAAAGGATAATAGAAAATTTATTCAATCTCATCTCCTTAGGGTGACATTGAGATGTTATTAAGGGAGCGTTTAGTTCGATGTTATTTTGATGTTATGTTATGTTATATTGTTTGGTTTAATGATATTTATAAATAATTTTCGATTAGATTATAAAATTATTAATCAAAAGAGTCTGACATGTAGATATCATAACATTTAAATTGTATAACATAATACCAAGGTAACAACGAAACAAATACTTTTTAAATTTTAATTGACATGAAGATATCATTTTAGAATGATAATTAATTTCTCTTGATTACAAATATTGCAATAACGTTAAACTAAATGTTTGTTGGTAAGAGAGAGTTCTTATTCTTAAGATTTTGTTTTAGGGATTTACATATTTAGCTCATTAATGTACGTAATTCCAAAATTTTTTGAAATATTACATATTAATTTTATTTTATTAACGTGCTGTGTGAATATATGAATGTATGTGTGTGTATGCGTCTGTTTATATATAATCAAAAAATTTATATGCGTCTGAATATATTGAAATCTAGTATCTAACTCTTGCGTTTGAGCAAATCAGAACTGCTTTGTATATTTGAATAATTGATGATAGAGAATGCAATAATGAATATAAATCATTTTTGAATGACACGTATTAATTAATAATATTAAGGCTAAAAGTCTCGTATTCAAATCATACTTTTTGCAAAAAGGAAAAAAAAAAAAGATTTATATTGAATTAAATTCACATAAAAAATAATTTATATGTAAAAGAGTGTAAGGCATAACCTATAACTTAATTTTTACTTTTAATTGATTTTCAAATTGTTCATAACAATTTTTTTAAAAATAATAAATTAATCTATATAATTTTCAATACATCAATTAATTTTATTTAATATTTTCACAATTAATTAATTTTATATACATTTTTTTATAAAAATAATAATAATCAATTAAACAGAGGCTTTAGGTCGACGTGTAAGAATAATATCTTTAGTTAGGGCTGAGATATAAGCATCTAATGTTGAGTTTGAGGAAATCAGAGGAAATCAGCTTGGTTAGCCCTATCTAAAGTTTCAAACGATTTTACTTAATAAATTTTCAAAGAACTTCCTAATCTTCTTTTGCATTTCCACCCTTCAGTCTCAATATTATTTCAGATTTAAGCTAGATTGACGATTTCATAATATTTATATTCTCTTATGGCAAAACCTTTGAAGGGGTGTGAGTCTATTTTATGCATTACAGCTATGAGCATATATATATAGACATGATCCACATTTACACAAATCATATTGTACTTATGTTTCTGCCTTTCTCTAAGCATCCTTTTGGTATTAACTAAAACTTTATCCAGATTTTCATACAATTTTCATGTCATATAATGACATTCTGGCCATGCTACGTTACATTATCCAGTAGAAGAGCAGAGGGAATGCACAAACTTCACTAGAGAGAATTTATAACAAAACTGAACTAAAAATGTCATTATTCCTTCTATGTCATTACAAATGTACCCTCTATTTTATTCTCCAGTGATACCGTTGGCGAGAAATTAAGAGAGAGAATATCATCGTCCCTCAAGGTTGAAGCAGGTTTGAACTCATAGGGGCCTTCCTTTGGCCCCCATACCTGTTAACATGAACCAACAAATGACTGGATCAGTTAAGTAGTTCGGGATCTTAGATGACTATTTGGGACATATCGAAGTAATTCAATCTAAGATATGCTCCTATACAACTTTGTGGACAACATCGAAGCAATTTGAAAGACTTATTTTTAGTCAATTATGTAAGAACATGGAAGTAATTAAGCTAAAGACATACTCCTAGAGAACTACTGGTAGATATATAGGTATAATTAAATCAATGACTTGCTTTAAAACAATAGCTCAAGTTTGCAGCAGTTTTGAGATCATAGGGTCCTAGACCTTGTGAACATGAACTAATTAAATAACAGGAATCAGTAATTTGGGACATCGTTTACATGAAATTTGCATGTTGTATAGCCCTAATAATGATATTGACAAACATTCAATGGAAAAGTTTAAACATGAGATAAGTACTTTCACAAATTGTATGTAGAAATATTATGTAAGTGTAACCAAAATATTGTTCAAAAACAAATAAAACACTTCATAATGATATCTTATGATCAACATATGTCACAGTAAAATCTTAGTCTCTAATTGCAAACATATTGAAGCTTTACGCGGTCCTCTAAACAGTTACAAGTTTAAGCAGCTTTAATTTAAGCCGCTTATTGCTCAAGTAAAATTTAAAACAAGTTAATTAAAAGAAAAAAATGTTAAAACAATCGGTTTGACTCACAAGATAAAAATAAAAAAAATATGTTAATATATAAAACACAACTCATGCATAGAGTCGAGCGTTAAAATTAAAAGAGAGATACACTGGGCTCGCGCAATTGGGAATGTAGAAAGTTTTACGCAGTTAGTGTTTTGATAGTAGAAAAAGATTTTACATCCACAAGCTACTACAGTATCTACTTTAGTTAACTTTTTTTCGCGGTCTTACAGATATTAGTGACATTTCTGCTTTTTCTATCTCAATTGCTATTGTCTTTATTTCTGTTGAACGTCAATCACTTTTTTTTACATTTGAAAAGAATTTGAACTTTTCTATTTTATCTATTTATTTAATCAGAGATTCAGAGAGAGGAGAACATACATCTACTTTGATCAGGTTAATATATCTGAATTTATATCACAGTATCTGTATTATTATCAATTATATCTCGTTTGCATTGAGCTAATTAATTTTGATCATATTTAAATTGAAACTGAAACTAATCTGTTGATATATATTTAAACTCTCATCTCACTTAGATAATCTAGGACAGGTTAGGAAGCAATTAAACAAAATTTATAATATTATTTTAAATTTAAAATTTTTAACAAATTCAATAATTATTGAAGGATATTTTTATTTTTTCAAGTTGAATTATCCATAATATTACTTTTAATAACATCAAGAGCATTTTAAAAAATATTAAAAATTTATTTTAAAATTTATAGCAATAAGATATATAAGTCATTCTGATCTACCATAGCGTTACACCTTAAATATGAGAATATGACATTATACACACATAATAGTCATATCTTGATATATTTGTATACTACTTTTTTTAAAGTTTGTTGTATTACTGTATCTGTATCGTCGTATCATACTCATGCTTTATATTCTCAGTGGCATGATACAAATCATCATTTTTCTGTAAATGGTGTCAAGATTAAAACACAAAAAGAAGAATTCACCTGATTTCCATCATCGTCGTATCCTCGATCCCATGCATGCACTTCTCCATTTTTGTGAATCATGAGCTCAGATGTGCAATAGGATGCACCATTCTTTTGTCCACAGAAGCAGCACCAAGTGTATGGAAAAGGAGATAACAGTGGTTAGTGTTCGAATGCTATCTGATAGCTATAAGACATGATGCAGCAATCTCAAACATCAAGACTGAGAATGCATAAATCAAAATACAAAGTAGCTCTATTTATACAAACTGATTTAAACAGTTTAAACAGAGGATCTGATCGTAACTGAGCCAAATCGGGTATATCAGTAGATGAATTCTCCATTCTATTGATTCCTACTGGTTGGACCAAAAATGATTATTGAATGAGGTATTCAATACCAGAAATGAGTTGACAAAGAAAATCTTTATTGGGTCTATATCTTTTTCTGATAAGATTAGGAAGAAAAGGGCATGGCTCTACTACAGGAATTAATTTGAAGACCCAACCAAAATACAAGTAGAACATGCATCACCATCATTTAATAAAAGAAAACATATATTATAGGAAGATTAAAAAAACAGAAAGGTATATGAAAAAATGTAAAGCAGAATGAAAACATGACAGGAATAATCAGCCAAAATTCTTTCATAAAGCTAAATCATATGGATAAAGGTGATATGATGAAAGATAATATGACAAACCACGATGGAGAAATACCCATGAGTTTGGGAAGCCTCCAGGCATCGTTGAACCTTCATATAAGCATCGCTTGCCACGCTCACAACGGCAGAGATGTATTGTTGTTAGGTGCTCTGCAATGTCCTAAAGTCAATGGTAGAATTATTACATTTTCTATGATCAAGATTTGACACGCACAAAGTCTCAACATAGAGATTGTTAGGAAATTTAGAAAGGCAATTAGCCAGCTGACTCTGGCCACTTCCATAACAGAACCATCAAAAAATGATATATAATGAAGCATCTCATAAAAAGTTTTGAAGAACAGAATCTTCTAATAATCAACATACTCCAACGACTTCTTCATCCTGTGGCCTCTGGTCTCTTGGTCGATCACAAAAATTTCTGTACTCCTCAGTATCTCTGATAGCATATGAACTTAACTGTCATCGAGAAAAGAATTAGATCCCATGATGTATATTTACAACATTGTTGAAGCTACCTATAAAACAACTATTTTAATAAATATCTATAAATTGGGGATTATATTTTAAGTACAAAGGAATGAAAATATTTGTGCGAACCAATTGACAAAGGTAAACATGAGTGCATACTTCTCACCTCAACATCACATTTCATCTCCTTTGGGCAAGGTTTGACAATGTAGAATCTCTGCAACAAAAGTACAGGCCTTGTCATTCTCTTAGAACACAAACTTTGTCAATTGTCAAACCATGTTTATTGCAACTGACATCCACTCAGCATTAGTAATCACATAAAATTTATTATCATGAACAGAAATCTAATCAAGAACATGCTAACTTTACAGAGTGCAAGATTTTTATTGCAACTGACATCTTGAAGGAAGTCTTACACGAGTAAAGGCGTTTTATTTCTCAGTGAAAATTCTACAAGTGCAATAGCAACAACTGAAAAAGATGTAGTTTTCCCCTATTCTACAACCTAAGAATTAGATCTAAATGATATTTAAGAAAATCATAACTCAGCAAATAAATGTTACAAATACTTGACAGGTGTTTCACTTAGAACTATATAGTAGTTGTGCATGAAGGGAACAAAATGCTAAAAATACATTTAAAGGACAATTTGGGACATAGGAAAGCCAACGTGAAAGTGAATGATTCATCCTTTCCTAAACGAACTATTACTTGCAGAATATACGTGAAATTTAAGAAGTAGCCAGTTCCCTTAGGTTTTTGGTATTTGTTCGCATTCCCTTTTCCAAGGGAACCTTTTAACTTGGAAGATGAACCATCAATTAGGCCAGTAATTTATAGCATCAATCATATGAGAGATTTCTTAAAATCTTCTTCACAGCAGCAAACTTTTATGCTTTCAATGATCTTATTGTTAAAGCTATGATGATAGAATGTGGACTACTATTTTCTTTAATGGTTTGGTAGCTTCAAAATTCAAAGAGACTTTCTCAAATCTATGTATCTTATATAAAGATGGTACTAGGTGGTGGAAAAATTAAATTTCCCATTTTATCCTCCTTAATTATGGTTATTTTCCTTAAAAATAAGTTTTTTCCAATTTTACCCTCCCCAAATATTATTAATATCACACTTATCTAATCATTTGTTCCCTCTCTCTCCTGTCACATTCATGTCGCTCTCTCTCTTCTCCTCTCTGCCACCCCCTGGCCTCCCTCTCTCTACTCTCTCTCCACTCTCTCTATTCTCTCTCCTTCCCCTTTGAGTTGTTGAACCATACCTGCTCAAAATTCAAATTTCAAACGAAATCTTAGTAATTGGTAATCGTTCTTGAACCGCAGAATTTGTCTTTTTTCATTTGAGTTGTTGAATCCATAAGTTGATTTACCACCAAGATCAAGAAAATAAAGAAATGGTGGGAACCTTAAGAAATCAAATGCTTTATAGGACAAGAAAGGTATCCTTCAGACGAAAAGAAATTTGAAAGTTTGTAAGCCAGCAAGAACAAAACAAGCTGTCAAGTTCAGAAAACATACTTGTCTAAAAGGCTTTTGTGGTGTTCTCGAAAATGCCTGTGAGTAATCAAAAAGTCCATTTAGTTGCGTACAATATGTTGATGCTAGGAATAAAATAAGAAAAACTCAAGCACAGAGACTTTAACCGAACCATACCTGCTCAAAATATAGAACTCTTGAGCCATCTACCATCTCTGTTGCAGAGCATGTGAGCATTCTAAGAAGTATGTGAGAAATGATAATTAAACATTGGCAAGGAGCATTCATTGATTCAAAACAAATTAGAAAGAATACATTGAACTGATATTAAATTAAAAATTATTATTTATACATTTAACAACGACAACATGATGTATTTCTACATTCACAACCTACACTAGCGAATTGCAAAAGGATTCATTCAGGCATGTTTACATATAACTATGCATGATGTTGGAATCAGTTGACATGGAGTTTCAAATGGCAAAGAATGTCATCATAATCCCAACAAAGCTGCCTTGCGGCTATTAATAAGAATTTGGCATTGTGTAATTTTAGCCTCCATCAAAAAGACATCTCGTCCTATTCAGATAAACATATAGCATGACATATAAGATTTCCTAACGTTGCCTTAAACTGATATGTACTAGCACCAAGCCATCTACAAAAGAAACGTTAGTCTAAAGCAGGGTTTATGATGTAGCCAAGTGGGATTATGTTGTTCCTACAAATGAAAGGGCAACAAAGCTAGCATGCAATGAATGCAAGTATACATCTCCAGTTAAATAGCCTATAAGAATCAGTCCTCAAACCAATAAGTTCTCTACCTTACATCTCAGCACATGGTTCAACGTTGCACTTGCAAGTGGATTTATCACAGTAGAGTACCAAGACAGTGACCATTAAATTAAAGAACTTCGAATCGTAATTTCCAAATTAAAACAACTATGATACGCAGCTAATCAACCTAGGTATATAGCAAACTTAAACATAATGAAGAACATTCACGCACAACTAATTTTATTTCAACAATATAGATGTGGAAACAAGTAAATAATCTGATAAATAAATAAACAAATTGTCATTAATGTCCAATCCCAAAATGCAAATACAACAGACAAATCAAAATGTGAAATAGGCCCAAAAGAATAAACAGAGACAAGCAAGGAGAAAAGAGAAACAAAAATAAAAGATATGGACAATAGACTCAAACAAAATGGCTTATCCCCTCGACTGTGCCTCGTTCCAAAGGAAAACAGTGTGGAATCCCTTTCCCCTCATTGTGCACTAGATCGAATCCCCTTCTAAGCTTGTTGAAGCTCTAGTTAAATCAAGTCCATCATCAACAACAACAACAACCAAGCTTTGATCCCACTAGGTAGGGTCGGCTACATGAATCCTTTGTTTCCACTGCGCTCTATTGGTTACCAAATTCTTATCTAAGTCTAAGTAACTAAGATCACTCCTTATAGTTTCTTGTCATAATCTCCCTCTTCCTCTTTGTACATTGGCAAAATCCAATAACTCAATTTTTCTAACTGGAGCTTCAATCGGCCTACGATTTATATGTCCAAACCATCTAAGCTGACTTTCTCTAAGTTTATCCTTCATTGGTGCCACACCAACTTTCTTCCGGATATACTCATTTCTCATTCTATCCTTTCGTGTATATCCACACATCCACCTTAGCATCCTCATTTCTACAATATTTATTTTATTTGTATGTTTCCTCTTTGCAGGCCAGCATTCAGCATCATATATCATCGCTGATCTTACTACAGTTTTATAAAATTTATCCTTGATTCTGGATGAGATTTTTCTATCACACAACACACCAGAAGCATTTCTCCATTTTACCCCTCCTGCTTGAATCCTGCCAATAACGTCATTATCTATTTCACCATCATTTTGTATGATTGATCCAAGGTATCTAAAGCGCTCACTCTTCTTGACAATTTGATCACTAATTGTCACATCTTTAATATAAGTATTTCTTTCTTAACTAAATGTGCACTCCATATATCCAATTTTTGATCTACTGAGATGAAAACCTATAAATTCTAAAGCATTCCTCCAAAGCTCGAGTTTCGCTTTAGCTCCCTTTTCAATTTTCTCAACAAGGACAATATCATCTGCGAAGAGCATACACCAAGGCACTTCATCTTGGATATGCCCAGTCATGACTTCTATAATCAAAGCAAAAAGATACGGTCCTAAAGTCGAGCCTTGGTGTAATCCAACTGTAATAAGAAAATCCTTGTCAAACCTCTTTGAGTCCGAACAACGTGGAGGTAATATATTTGAATTCGGAAAATATTTCCTTAACGGCAAGTAAAATTTGAACATATGTTTCAATTGCAATCCGGCCTACTTAATTGTGTGTAAAGTTGAAAGATTGAACCTCAATAAGAATGGCTAAGTAAGAAATAAGCTGATGAACCCACTCAGAAAGTGGTTTAGTGCAACTCAGGCAAGAAAACTCCTTCGGAAATGAGATCACTGAGAATGTTGGGTGGAAACCTCGTGGCAGACAATACTTGGTACTTTGTCGAGCGCAAACCAATTCTCTTGTCCACTTGTTGAGATGCAAGGTGACAAAAGTATCTGATGACCTAGTTGGTCAAAAGGTGCATCTAAATAGCTAACATGGAGGTAGTATATTTGAATTTGGAAAATATTTCCTTGGCGGCAAGTGAGATTTGAAAATATATTTCAGTTAGAATGCAGCCTACTTGACTGTGCGTGAAGTTAAAAGATTGAACGTCAATAAGACTGGCTAAGTTAGAAATAAGCTGATGAACTCCACTCAGAACGTGGTTTAGTGGAACTCAGGTAAGACCTTCGAAAATGAGATCATTGAGAATGTTGGGTGGAAACCTAGTGGCAAACATACTCGGTACTTTGTTGGGAGTAAAACAACATATGTAACAGCATTTTGGCTAGTCTCGATTTAGCTTGTCGAATATGTGAACGTCAGAGATCAAACCAATTTCTTGTGTAAACAGAGTATCTGCAATCACCCCTTGATTACAAAGCAAAGTAGCACCAAAACCCTATGATTAAAAAACAAAGTAGCAGCAAAGGAAAAAGTGAAAGCACAAAGAAGCAAAAATGACACATGGCTTTAGTTATCTTACATAATGATCACAATTAAAGAACCCCCGCCCATTTTATAATAGAATATAAAAGTTAGAATAGCTTACAACAGATGAATAGCATATTACCAAATGTGACATTTACAGAGTAAAAGGAACCAAACGCAATGAAGACGATCAACCTCAGATTGAAGTAATTATCAGGATCCCTGTAAGCTTGCTCCCGGGAAAGCTTGAACAAAATCCGCCAAAAGGACAAAGAAGAACACGATCAGAACCAAAAAGAATCATCAGAACTGGATCGCGAAAGCCCACTTGAGTTTACCTTCTCGTCGGATAGTGCTTGTGCAACGACGCGGGCGTGATCCCACCTGGTCGTCGACCTCCTAAGCCTCTTAATGAGAAGCACCCCGCCGAAGAGGACGAGTGCCTTAAGTACAAGGCCACGAGCTCGGCCGCCGCTTCCGCCGGAATCCGAATTGATCCCCATTTAAAACGCACCGAAATCAACTGAGGTAGCAAATAATCAAAAACCCACATAGAATTAGTCAGAAATTAGTGATCACGTGGTCGAGACGGTGGCAGGGAATCCGATTACCCAACAAAAGAAGAAAAAGGACATATTTCTCGTCAAATTTCAATAGCTGAGCGAAACCCACCGCAGAACTCGTGGATGAAAGGTTGGAGGGAAGAGTATGGAAAGCGAAGGACCCTCCTCCCTCCGTAGCGCCGTGACAGACCCTTCCTACGGCCTCTTTGTCCTCCACCAGAACGGGAAGAAAGAGAGCGAAAGATAATGGCTGGGGACTTTGAGAAACTGTGTGGAGAGAAAATGCGCAACCTTTTGCCCATCTTGGTGGCTCTGATGAATTCTTCCATTTTTGCTGAGCCAAAGGACCGAGGGATTTTGTCGAGTTTCGTTTTGTAAATAATATAAATTATATAATATATATATATATTATAAATCGAGCCGATCTCGAGCAAAATCAAACAGAGACTGCCAAGCTTGAGAACGGCTCGAAAAAAAAATTGAAATTTTTTTAGCTCAAAAATGACTCGAAATCGGCTCGAAGTCGATTGGGATTGACTCGAGCCAGCTCAAAGTCGATCCCAATCGACTTACAGCCGATTTCGAGTCAATCGAAATGTGATCGATTGACAACAGCCCTATTCATACTTCAAATTTTAATTGTATTTTTTAAATACAATTAAGGCTCAGTATGACAATAATTTAAAATTCATAATTAATTTTAATTATGATTAAAATTTTAATTTTATTTAAAAAATATTAAAATTTTATTTTATATTTTATTTTATACAAATTTTTATATTAAATAATCTCTTTATATATCTAATAAAAAAAACATAATTTTTAATAGAATTAATTCATTTTATTTTAAGTCATATATGTTTTTAATGATAATTAAATCATTCTTTTTATCTATTTATCAAATAAAATTTAAAAAAATTTAATATTTCAAAACTGCCACATTGATAAAAATATATATATTTATTTATATAACATAATTATTATATAAAAAAATTATTTTATTTCAATAATTGCTGTTATTTTGAGAATGCGTAGTATTAGTACTGCAAATATATATACAAGCTGCTCAAATTTAAATATATTAAATTATAAATATTTTTTATAAAATTTGCATCATTAACTATCAGGTTTTTTCAATAAAAAATATCACTCTTTCTATAAAAAAATATATATTATATAATATAATATAAAAAAAATTTATGCATGAAAATCTACTCAATCTTAATATCTTATTGTATAGTTAATATAAAATGAGATAAAAGTATACCTTTTTTAATTAATTTTTACATAATTCTTGCTGACGATCGTAACTATTGTACTTGATGTACTTATTTTATTTTTTATACAGGAGATTATGCCAGTATGTAACTATCAATCTAGACTACAGTATTTGATTATGAACTGGCATTTCGTACGAACTATTTTGATGTTAAAATCAGATTGCATATTAGTACGAATCAAATTAAAATAAATTAATTTATTTTTTAAAAATATTTATCATAACGTCAAATAAATAGATATTATTTTGATTTACTATTATTGGGAGATAATATTATGTTTTTTCATCTTTTTAAAAATAATGATTTGCTGATTGGATAAGCCCAATTTTTACTACATGAAATTATACATATGAGCTTTTTTATATTAAAAAAAAATGTTCATTTTTCTAAACCCTAAATACTGAACTATATTTAAAATACTTTCATGTAAATTTGCTTCGAATGAGATTTACCCAACTAGAAATAATAATACATATGTTGCTTGGTGTTAGAACCTTCTTTAACACCCCTTGTCGAACAGCAGCTCAAAGAGATATCACAAGATCGTACCTTCCGTACTACTGTGTCAACTCAGCATTTAAGACAGCATGGGAGCTCACTCCCTAATCATCCTTTGCAGGAGTAGGTATCAGATGTGGCAGACTAAACCTACTGTGTCCCCTCCTCTCCAAGCTATAAATAAGGGGGGATTACTCTCTCTAAGGACCCTTCCTTCCTCTCTCTCTCTCGGGTTGAGCTGCCCCTCTCTCTCTATCCCTCTTGTACCCATTCGGTCTCCATTTAGAGATCAAGCTTTCTAAGAGGAGATTCAATTAGTGGATTCAAATTGTCTGGACGGTGTCGTGGTTTTTCCCCCGACGTATTATACGTAGAGAAGGTTTTAACATAAAAATTGTCGTCTCATTTCTATTTGTTGTAACGCATTTTTTGCATCAACACTTGGATATTTAAATCATTATAATACATATATATATATATTTCATATTTTATACGTAGAGAAGGTTTCATTTTTTAAAAAAATTAAGATATAGGTAGATATAAATACTTTACATATGAAAAACCTAAGCTATAAATTTAGATCTATTTGATTTCGATGCCTTAGTTTCAATGCGTTATTTTTCTCTCCATTTCGATAGTTTTTTAATCTTTTTCTCTCCAACCATTTGATTCCCTTCTCTTCATATGTACACAAAGATACAGCTTTTGAAGGAGTACGCCATCTCTCTTGTACGCGTTAAGAATACTCCTACGTAGTGAAATTCGTCTCCGAAAATTGATATATCACTATATATGGCTTTTAAGAATCGCCCTCAACGTAAATATTTGTACTTTTCAATCGATGGGCAAGGAGAATTGCTTGATCCACGATCAGACATTCAATTATTGTTGGTATAAAAATGACACTTCATCTTTTTTGCAAAACACAAAATAACCCTACTTCAAATATCACAAACAACTACACAATGTATCCATTTTTCCCTTCTAATTTACAAGGCATCAAAGTTTAGTTTTATGTACGCTCGAGTAACAGGCCAAAAGCCATAAAGTAATTTTTGACGACAAAAGCATTCAACCTATGGGCTACAAAAATAATTTCAGTCAGGATTGTGCAGTTATCGAAATTGTATTTTAACGACACGCCATGCGGTTGTCTAAATCATATTCCTCGTATTCAAATGCGGTTTCATTTATGTGTATCATTCCTTTTGTTAGCTACTGCATCCCTCCTTGCTTGCATAGCCAGCTCATTTTGCTCCACCAGTATTGTTGTCTCCACTAAAGCACTATAAGACTTTAGCTGCTGAGGAATAACTAATGTGCGTATATTATCAAGCAATCAATGCAAAAATAAGTCACATTTATCTTCTTCAGTGGACACCAACTGAGGTGCATATCTAGAAAGAGCAGCAAACTTCGCTTCATACTCTGGCACCGACATTCCTCGCTGCAGAAGGCGAGATAACTTATCTTTCATTTTCTTTCTGGCTGAAAGAGGAACATACTTCTGTCTAAAAGCTTCAAGAAATTCCTCCCAAGTGATAGCTTCCACCGTCTTATCACTCAGGTGAACTCTACGATAATTTGTCCACCAGTCATCTGCTGCACCATCCATCACGGATGCAGCCATAGATACTTTCCTATCAGTAGGGCACCGGATGCTCTCGAACACCTTCGCTATTTTTCCCAACCAATTTTCAGCAATCATGGGATCAATAGAGCCTTCAAAGTGCTGGGGACGCATTTTTTGAAATAGTTTTATCACACGATTCATATATGGCTCTTTCTCAGTAGGCTGCTCCACCCGATGAGCTACAGGGGGCGGCGTTGCTCCAAACCTATCCACAAGGGTAGTAAGCACCTGAGTCAGTTTTTCAGTAGTGCTAGCAGACAATCCCTCTTCTCTAGGCTCATTCTGCGGGTTAGGATTGCTCTCTGCAGACTGCGCCTGAGATGTTACCTCTTTCCTGAAAGTAACTCTTATTAAAATTATATATATATATAAAAAAAAAAATAAAGAACTCAAACATGGCAGGTACAATGTGTGCAAGTGAATCCCAGTCCT
>JAEMOT010001373.1:106547-119681 GCA_019297695.1 Apostasia ramifera | reverse complement strand
ATTAATTAATTAATTAGATTACCAAAGACTAAATTGCCCTTTCTTTGTTATTAGACTCCAAATTATTCTAATGGGATAATTAGTCAAATTTTCTAAAGGATAATGATGAAAATTTATAACAATTAATTTAAATTAATTTCTCTTTAATACTTATCCAAATTTCAAATGAATTCAAATTAATCATTATCCGAAATTAATTGAATATAATAAATATAACAAATTGAATTCAAATTTTTATTATTAAATAAATTAATAAAATACCTGAGCGTTACAACTTCATCCTAGCTATGAGATTATTCGTTCTTGAAATTTATGCCACCAAGAGCCCTACTCCACCCTAGGCAAATAATTAGCTGCATAAATCACTTGATCTCAATTGAAAGATTGACTCTGATATTGCTTGTTAGAATGAGTCCCATCTTGAGGAATGAAGTTAAAATTAATACACAAGTATTGATACCTTATATAAAAAGTTTAGGTCAATAGATAAAAGCTAATATTCTATATTAACACATCAAATTGTTGTTAATCATTCAATATGAGATAATTCTCATACTTGATCCAGCACCTTGACCTTGAGGGATCTCTCGATTCAGGGGAATAAAATCCTAGATTATTGGGTAAAATATTGAGGAGAGATAGAGGGACATCCTTAACATGTTAGAAGAACTTCAGATGCAAGAAGCTTAGAGAGCAAGAGGAAGTCTGAATGAATGCCTTTTAGGAAGATTGGTAAGTATTTAGATACTAATTGTAGCAAGTAGCAACCTCTAAGAATTAAGTCTTGGCTCCAAGGAATACCTTGAGCTAAGAGAATAAAGCAAAAGGTCTTGATTGTGGGAACCTTTTTAGTTAAGAGAAAGAGAGAGAGAGCGTGAGAAATAGCCTGCACTGAGGACCTCTTTGATCGAGAAAGAAAGCGCGACTCCAACGCAAGAAAAGCAAAGGTTTTGACAAATACAAGGTTTTGTCAAGAGAGAATTAGAGAAATATAAAGAGTGATTGAAGAGGCTATAAAAAAACTTCTGAAGAAATCCACAAATTATTTATGAAAAGCATAGAAAATGCCGTACAAATGAACACCAATGCTATCCTCAAACAAAAGCCACCCAATCCTTATCCACTCAAGCGAGGACCCAATACTAGACAAATGTTGTAAATAACAATTCTCTAGACACTTTAGATGAGATTAGCAACAAATAGGTTATAAAATAACTTAGGCTCTGTTTGGTAATAAGAAAAAAAAGAAGATTTGGTTGAATTTTTTAGTGATTTTTGAAAAATGTGTATGATGTGAAGTAAAGTAAGTTGATTATATTAAAAATTGTGTATGATGTGAAATAAAGTTGATTGATTTATTGAGAATTGTGTTGGATGTGAAATAAAGTGATTGTTTAATGTTCGAATTTGTGTTAGATGAGATATAAAATAATTTTTTAAGTTTTTTTAAAATAAATTTAAGATTTTGGCCATGGGTAATTTTAGCCATGATTTTTAGTTCATTGCCAAACAGGACCTTAAAGTTGTATATAGTGAGAGGATAATTGTCTAAATGACAAATATGTCAATTGAATTAATTGGAAGTTTAACTACTTGTTTTGCCTCCTATAAGTAAGAGAGAGATAACTTTGAAAGCTTTAGTAGGAAACTGAGGAATAGTTTAAAAAAAATATAGGTAAGTGTAGATTTTTCAGGCAATCAAGAAATTTGTGTCGTAAGTTTTATTTCACGTCTATTTTTCATTTTCCCCTATATTTTATTCTTTGCTTCGCTCGATAAATTTTTATATCAAGTGTATGCATCGTACATATGCCAATCAGCGTGCACTGTGTCAGCATATGAGGCTCATAACCTTTTATCCGTGTTGTGAATATAATTGATACATACACAGTGTATGCATCTGATATAAAATTTTTTCTTTTTATTGTAACAGCACGGCTAGACGGAGAGAATTTGTAAGGACCAATTTCTCTCCATCCACCATAGTCAGCCGATTAATATGAAAAGTTACTTTACTTAAATGTCACCCTTAAGGCAAGTTTGGTTCAAATTTTTTTTTTTTAGCCTCACATAAATTTTAACTATAAAAATTAAATTAATTTCACATCCAATATAAATATAAATATTAAAATTATCTTTATTTCACATTTTAGACTCTTTTCAATATTAAATTAAAGGAGCATTTGATTCAATATTATCTTAAAATTATGTTATGTTATTTAAAAAAAATAATTATTTAATTTAATAATATCTATAAATAATCTTCTATTTAATCATAAAATTATTAATTAAAAAATAACATCTAAATGACATAACATAATATCAAGATAACAACAAACACCTTCTAAATTTTTTGCCTATAAAATCTATAAAATAAATTTTTTTTTTTTTATCTAAAATTTAACCATCAAATCAAATGAAATCTTCATATACAGAAAAACTTTGCTCTCATTTAACTAGAGCAAAAAAAAAAAAAACACATTACATATTTAAAAATATTTATATTTTTTCACACCAGACACCATACCAAAATTTAGTAGAATAAAAGCTAATTAATTATTATTGTACTATTAAATATCAAAATTAATATTATTTCACATCATATATCAAATTTAACTTTTAAAAATTAATTTTATTTCACATTCTATACATACTTTAATATAAAAAAATCAACTTAATTCTGCATCCAATACAATTCACAATAATAAAATTACTTATTTTCATAGAAAACTTAATACTTCAACTAAACAAGACCTAAAACTAAATATGTGAACAGCCATCCTATACGTACTTAAATACGTGAAGCCGAGCAAAGATGTTGAGCATAAGGGGAGAGAGAGAGAGAGAGAGAGAGAGAGAGAGAGGGCAAAGTTGCAAACTAATCATATGACATTCAAGAGCAGTTAATAAATTTGATGCAACATACAAAAATTTAAGATAATTGTAAATAAATATGTTCTTCAAGAGTAGATCTTTCATTGATTCATTAAAAATCAATAAACATACAAATTGAAACACATGTCAGTCATCAGACATGTTAAGAAAGAAGGTTTTGCAAAAAAAATATTTCACTCAAAAATCAATAACTATGTACACTGATTCAGATTATATGGTTTGCAGAATTGAAACTAGGGCGGATTGCTCTGGCCCTAGAAGCTTGTTTTTTTACTGAAGGGATCAATGAAATAGAAGAGAAAACTCAATACATGTATAGTTTTTTTTATGAAGAGCTTTCTGCGTGGTTGGCCATGGAAGAGGGCGGCTCGATTTCTCTACGTGAAGCTTCCCAAAGTTGTTGTTCAACGCCCAATTTCCTGAGCTCCACTAATCCTCGCTCCACTGAGAATTAGAAAGAAAATTGCATTTTAGAAGCAAATAAGTAGGCCATGGGGTTAAGGTATCTTTTGATTCATCCAAAATAGTAAAATGTCCCATTGCTGTTGACGGCGCGTCCGCATCATGACCGGAAGTCTAGGCGGAAATGAGTGTAAGTCGTGTATAGTATACAAGTCAAATAAGCCGTGCACCTCATAAGATTTAAACCATGAAAAGTTTAGGGTAAAAGTAGGGTGGTGGATCACACAACTTACAAAATTATAAGTCATTTTGTTTGCATGAGCCACACGATTTACAGATTAACCTATAGAACTATCAGTCATGTTCTGTAAGTTATTTGGCTCACACGGCTTACACATTGAACTTCCAGAAGATAGGTTGTGTAGTGAACACAACTAACATATGCTGTGTGCCCACACGACTAATGTAAGTCATGTACTCTGCACGATTAGTTATCAATTCTATTTGTGTACACCCAATCAACAAAAATAGGAACATTTTGCAATTTTGACTAAAACAAAACATACCCATTTTTCTTAGGGGGCGTTTGGTTCAGTGTTATTTTAATGTCAATGTTATTTAGATGTCATGTTATCTAAATGTCATTGTTATTCATCAATGGACATTTGTTTGGTTCAATGTTATGATATTGGAAAATATCAATGTTATCCAAATTATTTTTATTTAGTTGGAAGTTATTAACATTATAATGACAAATTGATGGTGTTATCTTGAGATATCGCCCAATTTGGGGTAACATCTAGATGTCAATGTATAATGGCATTTTTGTAATTAATTATAATGTTATTTAAAGATGTCATTAAACCAAACAATTACTTTCTAAAGATAACATAACATAACATTGAGATAACACTGAACCAAACGCCCCCTTAAAAAAATTGGAGTTTTGAAATTTGTGCACAAATAACTATAAGTTGAGAATTACTCCATGCAAGATGAGATTTTAAAGGAACAAAATCTAAATCTATGGGCCGACAAAATTTAAGGGTGATAATATATGGCCCGATTGAGAAAACTATTAGAAGTTACAAACTCAAACCTAATTATTTTCAGGCCAAATTCAAATCACGTACATTGACTTGATTCTGATGGCTGTAATTATCTTATATTAAATTTGTTGAGTCAGTTTCTGATAGACCTGAAATTGACCATTTCTTTTATGCAAATATTTTAGAAGGGCTTTGCCAAAATTGTTTTGTTTATAGATGCTTTAACTGGACATATTTAACAAAATATTTTTTGGTGTATGCTTTTCATAGATAATTTTTTTGTGGTATGACAAGAGAGGGGCTAAAGTGAAAATTGAATTATGAATGATACCTTAAGAGTTTAAAGATTTTCGTTTCAGTAGATTTAAAATCAAATAGATAGTGTAAATTTTGAAAAGCAAAAAGAACTTGTATTAAGGAGGTAACACTCGGTGACTATGTTATCAAAAAGAGGGACAATTTAAATAACTCAAATCAATCATACAAAATGATAGTAAAATAAATAATGTTATTAGTAAGATTCAAGAAGAATAGAAAAAATGAAAGAATGTATTTGATGTGTTGTATGATAGAAAATTCTACTCAAACTTAAAGATAAATTTTATAAGACCGTAGTAAGACTAACGGTATATGATGCTGAATGCTGGCTTACAAAGCAAAAACATACAAATAAAATAAGTACCACAAAGATGAGAATGTTAACGTAGATGAGTAGGTATACGCTAAATGATAAGATGAAAAATGAGTATTTGTGAGGATGTCAAAGTAGTCTCAATTGATAATAAGTTTAATGAGAATCAGCTTAAATGATTTGATCATATAAATCATATGTCAATAGAAGTTCTAGTGAGAAGAGTTGGGTTATTAGATCTTACCCGTGTAAAAAAAAAAAGAAGACTAAAAAAGCCATGGCAGGAAATTATAAAAAATTAAATGATCTTACATACTAGAACTAAATGAAGGGTTATTATTTGATAGAGTGCAATGGAAAGAAAAATTTATGTTACCTTGGTTGTTGTTGTGCCAAAAATTGTGTAAGTTAAAAGCTCTGGTTGTAATTTTCAAACCAATTTGTTAATTACAACGAGATACCAACTGGTTAACCAATCTTAGCAGAAATAAAATTACATTCTAACATTGATAACTAACATCTACCATGAGATAAAGGCAGTACATATCATTCAAGAGAATTGAGAAGGCATCTAATTACTAACAATAAGATCTTACTAATAATTTGTTTAGGCTTTAGCTGGCATCTAGGACAGTTCATTACGAGACTAAATTAAATAGCTAAAGGTCTGCTTCAAATATTTAGTTGAGACAGATTAAATTAAATAATGATGAAAAATAGGTAGAAGAAGACGGATTACGATTTGGATAAATTTGCCAAAAAGAAAAAGAAAAGCTTAAAAATAGAAAAACCCTAAAATGTTAGGCATGGAACACAAACACGTGTGAACTAATACCGAGCAATTATATACACACCCCTAAAATCTTAGCAAATTACACATTTGCTATTAATTCTTTGGTACAATATGCACACCCACTATTGTTTTAAATACCACAAATCTGCCTATTAATGAACATTAAGAATTTAACGATGAGCACTTTTAGAGGACTGGAAATATTTTAGCCAATTGCACATTTAACTATCAATTAGTTGATTGTAAATACTACATACAAGTAAAGAATCACGGGTGGATACTAATTTTCACTTTTCGCTTTTCTGAATAATAGTAGAGATTAAACAATAAGGATCATATGACAGAATTTACCAGCTGCTTCAAGCTTCAACGAAACAGAAATTAATGAATGCAGATGAAAATGTTAATTTACCATCAACTGCATCGTGTGAGGTTGGAGACTGGCCTATGCGACTGATCCAGTACTGCAACCTTTCCTCAGCTATGTCCTCTTCAGCACCATGATTCTTAGCTCGTCTCCAAAAATATGCAAGCCATGCCTGCAGTGATAAATTAATTACAGCCTATAATGGCAAATATGTGCTGTTGTATTAACTGCAAGTAAGAAAAAGGAAAAAAAACACTGCAGCAAAATTTAAGTTTGCAGATAACTATAGACAATAGGGAACTCCTTTCAATATCACTATCATAGAGCCAGAAAAATGCAGTTGGAAGTATCAGCTCATCAACTCAGTTCATCTGTTGGAATCTCACGCGTCTAATCACAGGTATAATAATGTTGTCGAGGTGAACTTTGCCTTTGAATTCATGAAAAGGATGGGAGAATACAATTTTAGTGGTTAATTTAATTCAATGATCATGATCCACTAAACATTCATAAAACAAGGAATCAATTTATGGAAAAAAAAAAAGAAAAGTGAAATAGATAAGCAGTAAGAATGCAAAGGTGGTGTAAAAAATGATTACGTTAGGCAGTGTGGCAGAAACATCTACTGAAGATAAAAACATAAACAATAGACTTATGTGGAGAATATTTTTTGAGAAAGGAACATCGAGAAAGAGGAATAGATCAAAAGTAAAATAGTTAGAGATTGTATACAAAAATTTGGATAAGTTGAAACAAGAAATCATGCTATTGATGACGATGATAATATAAGTCCATAAGTATCACAAAAAAGGATGTAAGAAAAAAGCAGTATTCATAAATAAGAAATTTGTTTAGACACTATGGTCAAGAAATTACCAAAAATATTTCATAAGAAAAAAGAAATTACCAAAAATATCGTATCTCTACGAAAGATAATTTAGACCATACTAAGTATGAGAATAATTAGTTATACTAGTACAATTTTCTTGTCATTTTCTTTATATTACTTACACTATGGAACAGTCATATACCAAAGAATTAGAACTTTTCGCTTTTCTCATAAACACAACATTCCCTGTAGACGAAATTACATGATATCAAGATTCTAAATGCAATATTATCCAAGCATGCGACAAACCTGCTTGAAAAGAACATCTTCAGCTTCCAAAGGGTTCAATTCTGCAATGTATAAGAATCTCATTTAGATGGCTGCATAGCACTGTGCAATATGTTATAATTTAGCGACAATTGAAGTTTAATATAACTCTAGAAACTAAAAGGATAATCAACTTTTTCTCAAAATTTGCACAAACTCCTAAAAATCCGAAAAGGCAAATCATTTTTTACCAAAACCAAGTTAAATTTAGCCACACTACCAAAATCCTATATGTAAGTTAAGCATCACAAGCAAGAAAGGATTTCAACAACTAAGCTTTCATCTCATTAAGTGGAGTAGGCTATATGAATACTTTGTTTCCATTGCACTCTATTAAAATAATAACTCATTTAGCTCTAAGCATATAAGATCATTTTTTATAATTTCTTGCTATATCTTTTTTATTCATCTTCTTTCTCGTTTCACATGAGCAAGATCCAACAATCCAACTCTTCTTACTAGAGCTTTTATATTTATATGTCCCAACCATCTAAGTCAGATTTATTTGAGCTACATAAAAGGATTTTCATGGATATAAATGCATATAATATTCCAAAAAAAGCTCGAAAAATTTTAGTAAAGAAGAATCGTGATATGTTTATATCTGAAGCAATTTCCAAGTCCTGGATCTAAAAATATTAGTAAAGCGCAGCTTTACAATACCAAATGCTTCCAAGAATTTTGGATCCCCAGGAGATTTATAATCTGCATCCACAAAAGAAAATTGTGAAAGAAAATTAAATCAGTTAATAATAATCTTATCAAGGAGGGGGCAAAAAATACAGATGTGCACAACATCGAAAGCATTTAAGCCCTGTTTGGCGCGAAGATCAAAATCAGGACCAAAATGATACTACTTTAAAAAACAACAATAATAATAATATATAAATTTTTTTAATCATTCTACACAAATTCTAACATAAAAAAATATTATTTTACTTCACATACTAAATAATTTTCAATAAAAATATCAACTTTATTTCACATCCTAGACCAAAATATTCGAATCGAGTATTTTGATCTAGGATGTAAAATAAAGTTAATATTTTTATTAAACATTGTTGAGTATGTGAAGTAAAATAATATTTTTATATTAGAATTTGTGTAGAATAATTAAAAAAATTATTTATTATTATTATTATTTTTTAAAATAGTACTATTTTGGTTCTGATTTTGATCCTCGCGCCAAGCAGGGCCTTAATCTCATTTCCTACAGCATTTGAAGGTGAGGAAAAAAATGATGGTGGAGAGGAACTAGTCTCAAAAATGCAAGGCTTGTTAGAGATCAAACATCTCAAATGACTAAGGTGAAAATAATATAAATTCTAAAGATTTCAAGTAGTGTTTCTCATATAATTTGCAGCTTCAAGAACCTAATAAAATATTGGACATCACCCGGACAGTTTACTAGCAAATATTATTCTAATAGCAAACATGAAATGAAAGCTCCTTTTCTTGCATTAATTCTCTCTTCTATTGGTGGAATAACAAAACAATATTTGATATTGAAATCAAGTTACGATATTGAAACATATTTGAATCCATTTTTTCAAGGGATAGAAAAGAATAATGATTTAGTTTTATGGAATATCCAGTGATAAGAATACATGACTAATAATAACAACAAATGTTGCCTTATGCGGGCAATTTTCTTAGGGGAAAAAAATCAACTATCACAACTAAATCTATAGCTAACTAAATTTCACGAATCAATACTATAATATGGAATATGGAGGGTTTGGAATTAGTAATTGATAAAAAGCAAGGATAGTGGCCCATCTACAACAGGAAAAAAGGATTTTTATTTCCAATTCCAAAAATCATAATTTATTTCTCATGTAACATGCATCTTCAGATCGAGTAAAAGAATTCCATGATCTCATAGATACATATAGAATTAGTTGGAAAGCCATACTCAAGGAAAGTCATATGTACCACTTAAAGACAGATTTTCAATGTCTATTGAGATCTATCTTACAATATGGGGCAATAAAGCTAATAAGTAAAGTTGGTCATTTTAAAGAAACATGATTCTTGAACAACTAGTCCACTATAACGCTAAAATGTTAGGTCCATTTACCACAAAAAAGGCAACAAAATCCAACCCAATCTATCATAATTGGTCAATTTAAGTGTTGACTAATCATAATTTAAAACACAAAACATGATAAAGAACAAAAACAAAGAAAAAGAATTAATAACTTCTTTTGGTTACAAATGATAAGTACGCAAAAAGTGCACTCATATTTTGATGATCCATGATGTAGCAGAAACAAATTGAGTGTTATTAAATATGAGATCACCAGAGTATATTTCATCATAAAAATGAAGGAACTGATGGAGTATCAAGTAACAAAAGAATTTAGATTGAAATACCAAATGCAAATGAACACAATTTTTGGGGGGTAAATTGCATCTGAGCCTCTAAGGTTAGAAAGGCGTTGCATATTGTTCTAACTTTTTAAAAGCCTCAATTTAGGTCCCTACGATTGTAAAAGTGCTACAGTTTTAGTCCCCACTTCAAAATTTCAACCTTTTCATTAGTTTTTCCTAATAGAAAATATGAAATTTGATTATTTTTAACTAGTTTGAATCATTTATATATTTGAAAAGACTATTACATCTTTTTATTCTCATATTTCTTTAAAAATTTATCAAAAATCTAAAATTTAATTTCTTTTATCTTTTGCTTTCTCTATATAAAAAATTTAAAACTAATATATATATATATATATATATATATATTAATACTTCAAAATTATATTCTAAAAAATCATAAAGTTAATAAATGAGAATAATCTTAAAACATATTAATAAAAAAAATTAGCAAATGTCATAATTGAGACCAAAACTGCATAGCTTTTGCAACTCTAGGGGCTCAAATCAAAGTTTCTAAAAAAGTCGGGCCAATTTGCAAGGCCTTTCAATTCTCAAGGTCCTGGACGCAATTTACCCTTTTTTTAGCCTTAACGAGGTGCGTTCCTTACTTGAGTTCATAATAGTCAAAAAATAGCTCGTTGGGGTAGATACATGATTTGGTTTAAAAATAAATTCAAGAAGTCGAATAGGTGGATTAGTTTGAGTGGAAAGAAAAAAATATTGAATTGAAAATTATTCTAGAAATATTTATTTTCCTGATGAGGAAGACAAAATATTTAGGCATAATAAAATTGTGATATCACCGAGAATGAAAACAAATTATAAGGGATCAATGTCCAATTGATCACACCTACAAAAACGTACATCATTTGGGTTAGGCCATAACCACATACGAAATAGCTAATTCTTGAAGGAAAATGATATTTCCAACATTGAATTGTCAATTAAATATTTTATGTAGATTGCAAGTCAATTCAAAATATTTTTGTAGATTTCTTTCATATAATCCATGAACAGAACAAAGAGGAATACATGTTTCTCCATGATTTAGAACCAGAAAAAAGATTCCAAAAATGTCGGATCAATTCTATCAACCAAAAACAAAGCCTAAACTAGAAAGGTTAGACACTTTAGACAATTAACATTGTTGTAGCCCACCTTATGTACTCCATGCTCCCTAACCATATATTGAATATATTATTGATTCCCCCCATATAGTGTATTTTAATATTTAACAACTAATTCAAGTTAGTTATTCACTAACAAATTTGTTTAAGTATGCCAATTACCAAAATATAAAATCCTTATCCATTGTGATTGAGGTGCAATACATATTACTTTCAAGTTTGAACTTGATTGAGATATATTGAAGAATTTGAAGCTCGAAGACATGTATATATTTTTTTTTAATTTATTTCTTTCCTTCCTTTATACAATTTTGTTGCATTTCCATTTTCATTCCCCCAATTTTCTTTTGCTTCCCCATCACAATTCCGCAAGGCCAATAGCCTGTCGATCTTATAGAAATTGTAGGCCACAATTATCGGTGATCCAGAGCCTGTCTCTTCTAACCAATTGTTACCAAGTTTTTCGCCCGCTCTCTCTAGATCTACCTTTCATTGTTATCGGTGGTTCATAAACTTTCTTTACCACAGTGGCTCTCTCTCTCTCCCCCTTCCTACCTCCCTCAGCTGGAAACTCTCTCACTCTCCTCTCAGGCACCGGAAGCTTGAGCGGAGGGTCATCGCTATCATCGGAATTCATTCATTTGAATATTCGTCTCCTGCACCTTTAAATGAAAGAATACGACTTAAGAATTAAAATTACCCTTTCTTCTGTTGGATCGTTCTCCTCTAGATCATTTTTTGCTTCTCCTTTGCTATTATTAACCATCAAATCTCAATTTGACAGTGGCAGAAAAAGAGAGGATCGAGGAATGCTAGTCGCAATAAAAGATAAGAAGATACAGAAATGTATTTTTGCTATTTATAAAGGTTAGAATCTCAACTCATTTGTCATTCTCTTATTAGGGGATTACAACATTATAATTGGAAAAAATATATTTTATCAAAAAGAAACCTTTCCTTTTTGCTTTTATATTGACGATGTTATCTACCCTTTATTTTTATTTTTGATCTTATGTAATGTTCTGTGAACTTTTTTGCATCTTTTTTTAGAATTCACAAAAAATAATAAACCATAAAAGGGTTGGTGCAAGATCAAACTGAAAATGAATTAAATCATGCATTGTCTTATAAAGACAATTATGCCCACGTCCTAATCCAAAAGAAAATATAAGTTGAAGATAGTTAATATACCTAATTGCTGACTATTTATTCCATCTTGATGTCATAGGAATATGAAAAGTTTAAAAAGTTTTGTTCACGATGCATTCATTCACTATGGGAATAATTAGGTTGTATATAAAATGGTTAAAATAGTGGTGCAAATGAAACAACTGTGCACTTTTTATGAAATTGAAAACTATCTTAAATCAACCATAACAGATTAACAATTACATAAGATAGTACAATTTCATACAATGATAATCATTTATACTAAGTATGTGGGACATTCTAGAAAAAAAAATAAAGGTTTTTATGAACATAACAATTAAACTATCATATTTACATATTAGATACTTGAAGCTTTAAATTTATGCACATGACACTTAAAACTATTTCAAAAGAATTGCGTAGACATCCTAAACCTATAAATATTATTCACTGCACATTTCTGTCCACATCCATTATACCTAAACATTGATATTATGTGTTACACATCCTAAAACTATAAATATTATGTGCTACACAACCTCAGGTCTATAAATATTACAATACACTCCCGTCCTGATTTTTATGTGTTGCACACCCAAAATCTATACATATTATGCACTACACACTCCAAAACTACAAATATTATGAGCTATACATCTGTTATAACAGAATATTCTATTTTAACAAAAATTCTCACAACAATTAACCCAGAGTTTGGTACATGTAATATTTATACAATTAGGGTGGTTTGCACCGTGTAATATTAAAATTTTGGGTGTCTAATATGTAAATAAAATATTTTTATGTGTTATGTACATAAAAAGCCACAAATAAATATGTATGCTTGAAGGTGCTGAAAATACATACAAATATACACTATGAAGCACGAGTACAATACAGCGATACGGATACGATACGATACGGATACGACGATACGCCAAACTTAAAAAAATTAGGATACGGATACGTCAGGATACGACTATTATATTTATGTATAATACAAATATTCTCATATTTAAGATATAAATCTATGGTAGATTATACTAGCTTATACATTTTGTTGTTATAATTTTCAAAAATATCTTTTAATTTTTTTTTTAAATTAATTATATTTTTTAAACATTATTAATATTACTAAAAAAATATTAGATAATTGAACTACAAAAAATAAAAATATCCTTCAACA
>JAEMOT010001373.1:62012-106516 GCA_019297695.1 Apostasia ramifera | reverse complement strand
GAGTTTAAAAAATTTTAAATTAAAATAATATTTTAAATTTATTTAATTACTTTCAACCTATCACAGATCATCTAACTGAGATGAGAGTTTAAATATATTTCAGTAAATTAGTTTCAGTTTTAATTTAAATTTGATTTAAATTAATTAGCTCAATGCAAACGACATATAATTGAAAATAACATAAATAATGTGACATAAACTCATATATACTAATCTAGTTAAAGTAGATATATGCTCTCCTCTCTCTGAGTGTTAACTAAATAAATAAACAAAATAAAAAAGATTAAAGTTCTATCATTTTCATAATATGAGCTTGATAAAAGTAAAAAAAAAGTGATCGGTGTCTAACAGAAACAAAGATAGTATGGTTGATATAGAAAAACTAGATAATATAGTTGCTTGCAAATACCAAATTTTTTTTCTATTGTCGAAACACTAGCGTGCATTAAGCATTTTGTAATCGCAATTGTGTGAGTTCAGTATATCTCTCAATCTTATTATTTGAGTCTATGCATGAGTTGTGTTTTATGTATAATATATTTTTTATTTTTTATCGTGTAGGCTAAACCAACTGTTTCAATATTTTTTTTTTTAATTAGAAGTATCGAAAAGTATCGGGCAAGTATTGGACAAGTATCGGACAAGTATCGGGCGAGTATCGGATTTTTAAAAATTAAAAATAAAAATTGATACCCCACGTGGCGTATCGGATACGTATCGGTGGAGTATCGAGAAGTATCGGTATCCGATACGGATACGATACGGATACGTTAGGCTCCACGAAGTATCGGTGCTTCATAGAATATACATGAAGTTACATACACACACAACAGAATTTACAATAAAGTACATGCATACATACATACAATTTGGCTAGTACTCCTCCGTCCAGCAAGCATATAGGAGTTAAAATTATAAAATTAATATTTGACTTTATTGACATTTTGAGGACAAAAAATATAGTAAAAGTATACCAAACATTTCAGCCTATCTATTATAGAGTTTCTGTTTTAGTTTAGTACTTCAAAAGAGGAGTAAAATGCGCAATAGACATTGAGATTTCTTATAAATCAAAAACATAAACAAGCTGTCATATTGATGAAAACTTAAATTTTCCCGTAATACATTCTTGACAATAATTAAAAGGAGATGCACGCTTTTACAAGAAAATCTAACAAGCATACAAAGAAGATAATATGCATGACAACATGCAAAAGTCCCGTAAACTACCTGATGCAGATTGACGAAGTAAACTCGGTCTTCTCTGTAGGCCCATTGCAAATACTACAGAATCCTCAACCTTCAAGAAAAGTTCATAAATAATAGCCAATGTAAACTTTGAGAACTAGCTCAAGGAAAATCCAAGAACTTTATGAGCAAAAGCTTTGATTAGCAAGAAAATGAGAAACGGAAGAACACTAAACAGAAAGGATCATAAAAACCTTCAAGGAAGCTAGTTCTCTTAATCCCTTCTCAACAGAGAGCATACTTTCAATGTTTCCTTCTCCAGTAATATCACTCAAATCACGAACAAGCCTACCTCTTTCATTGTCATTACCATCTAACAAGCACAAATTTCAATCAAAAGATGTTCTTCGTGATGAGTATAGCAATGCAAGTTAGGTTTATATAACCAACCAAAATTTCCATTTTCTTCCTTGGCTTTTTGTCCAGCAGAAATAACAACTTCAAGCGGAAGAGGGGCTAATGATGACCAGTGCTCATGTTTTAACACAGCAATCTCTGGATAGATCCCTAGTAGCAATTACACTTATCAGTAGTTGCAACGAGCAACCTATGAATGACAATCTAATCTCAAGAAAAGCACTAAAATCACAAGTTGTCAGCCTAGCAAAGCAGGAACAGAGATAAAAGCTGCAGCTTCATCCATCATCTATTTTTAACAGCATTTGCAGCTATTTATTCAATAAAATGAATAGCTAGATCAATCATAGATGCTTGATAAAAATATCCAAACATGCCTCACATACAGTTACCCTCCTCATTTTCCTATACCGAATAGTTGTTTGAACTACTGCCATTTATTGGTACAAAGCAACTGTGTACCAATACTTCAAGAAAAAAAGACATTTACATTATAGTACATATGTGACACTATTCCAACCATATTACATATAAGAGATCCTACTCTTATTTTATCTATAACACACTTAACCTAAATGCTTATTATGTTCAATACACCTACAACAACTACCGTTTGAACCCATAAAATAATTGAGTTATTATTAACTTGAGTTTGATTCGAACATATTTAGATGTTGATTAATAATTGATATAGTAAATCTGGTCATTGATTTTATTTTCTTTTTAAAAAAAGGAAGACAAAAAAATCCCTTTAGGCATGGTTTGTCAACATTGCTTTGGCCATTGGGGATGCGGTACCCATAGCCCCTTCTTGTCATCCAAGGGTAGTCATGCATAACTCCCTTCGCTAGGGAACCTAAAGCAACCCATTGTTAGCGAAATGGGGTATGCACCTCCCTTCACTATTAGAGGGAAGGAAAAAGCACTTTTGCTAGGAAGAGGTGATCAACACACATCATTAGGAACCCCATCGTCGAGGATCTTGAAAGCCTCTCACCGATAAACCAACAACTCCCAATTTTAATTAACGACATTATGGTGATTTGCCAATATACTTATATTTTCCCCGGGAGAGGGGGGTGCTAGTGGTGGTTAGGGATCTCAATAGAATTTCATTAGTGTGCTAGATATAGTATGTACACGTATGGGTTCATAAATATTAAGAAGAGGATGTCTAGTGTGTAATATAAGTGGAATAGCATGTATGTAAATCTCCCTTGTATTAAACGGCAATTTATGTCATATCAAGCTAATTATGATCAAAGTTAAGTTAGATTAAAGAATACTATGAAATATTTAGGCTTATTATTATCAGCATTAATTACGTACCAAAAATACTATAGTGATATATTATCGAATATTTGAAATTATATCTTTTTTTGAAATTATAACTTTTATAAGGTACATTGTGACGCTTGTGATCGAAGAGGGCAGAGAGCGATTGTCATGTGATGCTTTAAGAGAAGAGAATCACTGGAGTAAAGTGCAGATCCTGATAGGCTTCTCGGTTGAATGATAAATGGAGAGAGAGACACAAGAATGAATCGTACTATATCAAAAAGAAATGAGAGTACTTGAGTTGTATGAGTAAATAACAAGATCTCAAATAGTAGAGGCGCATTTTGGGGCAAAATTGTAAAACTAATGATGAGAAATACCGTAGTTAAGCGTGCTTAAGCAGGAAAAGTACTGGAATGGGTGACCTCCAAAAAGTACTATCAAGTAGCGCAATTCTCTAAAATCAAAACAAACAATGCCTCTACAAAATGATACAATATGATATCAAAGTTGATCTCCGATAATACGATGTAGTTTAAGAACGAACCAAGCAAAAGCTGGTGGGCCTGTGACTCTCATGGCCGAAGAGGGCAGGAAGTGATCACCAAGTGATATCCCAAGAGAAAGAAATCATTGAAGTAAAGTACAAATCTTAGTAGGTTTCTAAACCGGATGATGAGTAGTAAGAGGGGAATAAGAATGAATCGTACCACATCAAAAATGAAGGAGAATTTCTGAGTTGTAAAAGTAAATAACGTGATCCTAAATGTTAGAGGTGACTTCTAGGCAAAACTATGAGACTAATGATAGAAAACTTTGCAATTAAGCGTACTTAAACTTTTTTTAAAGCCAAAACGAATAATACTTCTATATTTAAAAAACAAGATGTTATATACATGGTAAATAGAAAACTAAAATATTAAGTCACCTAAGTTCTCCTTAAACTGATGGTGCATAAATATTAATCAAAAACATGATAGGGATAGGCTAAAAAAGCATTAAGAATTATGCAGATACACCTTCACCACAGATACAAAAGGGATTACTTTATGATATGGAAAGCGCCATGTCATATGGAGAAAATCTTACCATAGTGAACAGCCAATCCCCAGTAACGAGCAAGCCAACATCTCTTAAGGACAACCTCCTCCTACGATCCAAAGATTAACTCCATGATTTGGTTTAATAATCAGTAATAAAACACAGCATAACTGTGGCTAATATTCAAGTTGCTACCATCTCTTCTTCAGTCAATATCATTCTTTGTGTCATTGAGCGAAGTGCTTTTGCTTCAGATTCAGTTTCTCTTAGCTGAGCTACGGCAGCTGAAAACTCCTCTCTTGCACCCTACAACATGCATATAAGACAATCTAACCAGATGACTTCTCATATCTTTGTACAAATAAGAAGAACTACACAGCCTGCTACACTTAGTCACGAGAGGGGCATCTACTACCTCCATTGCTTGTCTTAGAGATGCTATTTCCTCGTCCCTGCCATCCTTAGTCTGTTGAGCAGCTTTAAGAGCAGCCTGGAAGACCATGAAAATAGGTAAAAATCAACCAGCTCTGAATGTCAGTCATTACTTTATACACACAAAAGATTAATTGTGTAGATTAGAAAAGGTAACTTTCTATATTAACGAGTGAAATTGGACTGCTTACAAGAAAAACAAGCAACATTAATCAATCAAAAGACAACAAAACATGTTGATGCCCGCAGCCAAACCAGATTTATGAAAGTTTCTCCAATGAAGATAGATAAACAGCATTTATGAAATTAAGAAATCTAGCATATATTTAATAACAAAAAAAAGCACAGGTTATTTTCATGTTCCCATAAATTTCATGAACTTGACTATAAAAGGAAACAAAATCCAGCTGCGGAGAAATTAATATTGAATTTGAAGCTGATGAAAAATAGAGCACTAATCGTCAAACGATTTTGGAAGCTTACAACTACAAAAATCTCATGGTAAATTGCTCCTAAGCTTGCAGTCAATTGCACTTAGGTCCGTGTTTTTGAATTATGCGTATAGGTTCGTCGAAGTATCAATTATTGGGCTATTAGGTCCCTCAAGTTGCACATGTTGAACTCACAATATTTTGATGATAACAAATACATTAATAATAATATACTCAACTAACCTTTTATATATTAGTATATATAATACATAAGTTTTTCAAGATTAAAAAAGGTTACCTGTCGAGATGAACTTCGTTCAAGATTAAAGAAATTGAGAAAAGATTCGAGAAACAAAGATGAAAATGATGAATGTATTAAAAAAAAGTGCTTCAAGATTTAACGACTTATTTGCTCTTAAAATGTTAGATTAACATACAAGTGCAAGAAACATTAAACTCATTTCTCTAGAAAAAACTAAAATGAATAAAACAATTGAATTTTTATCTCAAATTTTCCTAGATTTCTAATGTTTTTCAAACAAATTGCAATTTTTAGACGAATTCTTTTTCAAGAAAATTTGCATTTTTTGGTTGAATTCATTAAGATTTTCAGGCAATTTCAATTTGCACGAGGAAATCATCCGATCACGAGTGTACTTCGATCTTCAACGATATTTGCAGTTTTTGAAGCTTTGAAATTTTGGTTAAATTCATTCTAACTTCCAACGGTAAAATCTATTCCACCAATAATAATAATAATAATTATTAAAAATAAAAATAAAATCAAATAACTTTTTTTGATTAATATTAAAAGTTTTCTTTGAAGTATTGAACAATTTCAATTCATTCACTACCTAAATGAAATGACTCGATAACCTACGAAACAACGATTTTATTTAAATTTTCCTTTTTTAGGTCAAGGAACCAACTTTTGATCCTTCAAACTAGATAAATGGTTGGTCATATCCCCAAGCATTATACCAAAATATTCATATACCTAAATTTAAATATTTATTTCTCATTTCATCTATAAATAAGAAAAGCTTTAGCTTATTTTCCATCCAAGGTAAATTCCTCTTTTTAACTAAAAACTTCTCCCTCAAACTTCAATCTTTTGCAGTTCCACTCATACAATTTAGAGGTTTTGGATTTTTGAAAATGGTTTTATACGACCTTTCTCTATCCTTTCTCCAAATTGATTTTCTTTGAAAGTTTCTCTAATTTTTACACTACCTATTTGAGCTTTAAATGTTCTAAAATTTTTACCACTAGTTTTTTTAGAGCTTTTACTTCATCGAAAACTTTTCTTGAAATTTTTTTAAGAACATACTTTTATTAGTAATTTTTGTTTGTTCATCTATTTTTTTATATTTTAAAATCATACAAAACTCAAAAAATTCTCAAATTTTTATAATAAATATCTAAGCTAAAACTACAACTTTAGAAAACTTTTCACTGCTTTTCACTAAGTACTTTGTCCTATTAAATTTTTTAAAGTTTTTGTTTATTCGGTATTAAGCAACATCAATATATTTTATTGAGCTTTAACTCTCTCGGGTTTTCCAATGCCTATTTCACAGAACAAAAAGAAAGAGAATTTTAATAATTTCTCCAAAAAGTTAACTTTCTTGCACATAGAACTCATTGTAAAATTTCAAATTAGTTTCATCTCCAGTACAACTGATAAGGGTCATTGAGCTTTCCTATACTTTGTGTTATTTTTGAATCTCCTTGCATAGAAAGAGGTTCTTCCTTATCCCTAAACAAAAAAATAGGTGAGGTTGTTCCTTGTCCCTAGTAAAAAGATCAAGAAGTTAGAACTTGACCCTTACGAAAAGATTTGTTAGGTTTTGTGCCTTTATCTGAAAATGCATAGGTTATTCCCTTGTATTAGGGATTGAGTTTGGTCATAATAAACTTGGATTAGTGGAACCCCAAAGTCGGGCTGTTATCGGACCGATTTCGAGCGAGTCAAAGTCAACTAGAAATTGAAAATTTCGAGTTCGACTCGGCTCGAAATCGGTCCGAAATCGAAATGAGATATGATTCGAGCCGGCTCCACTCGAAATAACTCGATTTCGAGCTGATTCGAATCGGCTCGTAATTAAAAAAAAATTGTAGAAATACTGTGTTCAAGAGGACTTGATCCCTAGACCTTGAGGAAAATAAACTTTAAATCTCCTCCACTCTACCACTAAACTACTAACTAAATTATATATAATAACATTTTATATCTATATATATATATTTATATTATATATCAATATCATTTATGCTATACATATAATTTCGAGCCAAATTGAATCATGTTTCGAGCGAGCAAGGGCCAACTCGAAATGAACTTCGAGCCAAAATCCTTAGCTCATGATTCGATTCAAAATTTTCAAATCGATTTTGAGTCGATTCAAAAATCGAACGAGTTCCGAGCGAATTTTGAGTTTCGGATATTTTTAACACCCCTACCCCAAAGGAACAACAAAGAGAAGTGGATTAGGCCACGGTTTGGCCAAATCATTGTATATCATCTTGCACTTGTGTAACATTGTTATTGTCTATTCATTTATACATATTTCGACTTTATGTTTTTTTGATTCAAACTGATATACATCAACTTGAGTTTTCAAATAAAAAAAAATCAAATGATCCATAGAATTTTGATCAAGTAAATATTAAATTGATCAAAGAGACCAATTGTACCAAAAGACATTTTTCTAACTCACAAACTTTCTACTAACTTATTCATTTTTAACTTACTAGCATTTATTTATTTATTTGTTTATTTATTGCACTTAATTTATTAACATTTATCTATTTAAACATTTAATATCTATTTATTGTCATACTAACTTTTATTTTCTACACATTTTATTTTCTGTCTATCTAACTTTACCAATATATATTTATTGTTCATCTAACATAAAATTCTACACACTTTTACTTTTCTGCAATTTTTTTTCTTTTTTAATTATTTATACTAATAATTTACTAACACTTTTCTTCTTGCAAAATACATATTACTTACTATTATTTATAAATATATATAAATAATATACTTGCATTTGTATTGCTTTTTCCTTGCAGATTATAAATATCGTAAGAGTTCAAAAATATTGCTACGCTTCTATAAAATTCAACATAGCCATAACACAAGTCAAAAAAAATGATTCCATCTATGGTGATGGTAAACAAAAAAAATACTTAAAAGACCTAATTTACCGATACTAGCTCACTAAAAGTGTACCAAGTTTTTTTTTTAAACAATGACTTTTTAAGATCAAAGTTTTTATAAGGTCCCTGTCATTATTTTTCATTTTTCATTTTTGTATAATGGTACGAGATTTATTCTTTAAAAATACTAAAGGAATTTTATCTTCATTTAATAGGCAAACTAGCAAGAGGACATAGTAGATATAATTAGTGCTTTAGGGACCTAAATGTTAAAAATTAGCATGCAAAACACAATGATTACAAATCATGGAGACACAAAAGCAATTCACCCCAAAATTAAACGATCTTCATGTCTCCCAAAATGCAATATAACAAATTAAAAGTGCAATTAGTCATCCTGTGTGCATGTTAAAAAATTTAGATTATTACCAGTAGTTCAAAGGGAGCCGATCCAAACATTTCAACTAAGCTATTGTTGATGGTAATGGTGAAGAAAATAACTAGTAATTCTCGGTGAGAAATGTAGCAATTAGGAATGCACCAGCAATCCAACAAAAAGAAGAAAGAATGTCCAATAAAGGAATGTCAATTGCAGGTAACACCATATAAACGAACCACAGAGGATAAGAGTAAAGACAATAGAGAAGTCAAGGGCATACTGAATCAACGAACTACTATCCAGTCTTTACTTAGAGCGAGAGAGAAATCTGGTTAGTCAAAATTGCTTAACACTAAAATCAGCAGGTTTTAGCATTACTTTAGATGATGAGTGGAAGAGAAAAAGTTTGCATCTGAAGGAGAAACAATGAATTTATGTATGTTACTATTAAGAAAAATCGATTATTACTAACGCTGGCTCTCCTTTCTATCAAGATTTAGAAGATTAAACCTGGTATAGTTCCCCAAAATGAATTTAATTTAGATATGATGATCCAAGTTATCAATGGCTAGCCACCTTAATCTCTGAATGAGGTGAGATTGGATGTACAATGAAGATGGAGAGCTGAAATAGAAGCATAAAGCGCTTCTCTTACAGTGGGCAAGCACAAAGAGGAGGGTAGGAGGAAGAGAGTGAAAAACTGAGTTGCTATAATTGAAGAACATAAAAGACTCAAATTCTTTCTCCTAGTTTAGTCACATGAGAATTTTCACAAGTTTCCAGTTTCCACTTGAAAATTACAATGGATTTTCCCTCCTATAGTAAAGACTCATACAAGGGCAATCACATAATTTCAAAGATATAAATCTACATTACAGTCACATAATGTTTTTTATAGAACAGTTACATAAAATTAAAACCAACGTTAACTCACTCAACAATTTTTGGGTAAATTACTAATAAGTTCCCACATTTTACTCAAAATTACAATTAGGTCCATAATTTTCTAAATCCTTCATTTAGATCCGTACAATTAAATTATAGGGACCTTTAATGACATAATATTAGCAAAATAGGAACCAAATAGAAGAATTTAAAAAAACACGAATCTAAATGTAATTATAGATAAACTATAGAGCCTATTAGTAATTTACCCTTTTGAAAAGAACTCGCTTAAAAATCTTACACAATAAGTAAATACAAATTTTACTTCTTCATGATTAATCTAGCCCTAGGATTCCATGTCCTAAGGTTTAATGGTGCAAGAAGGGTCGTGTGGTCATGGAAGGAAGAAACTCCCTACAAGACCAATGATGGCTTCCGTTGGACATAATTAGCAGCACCCCCATTTTGATCACATATACCAACCCCACCCCCCTCCCTCAGAACTTAAAGGGTAAGAGGGCTCAGATTGGTAGGCTTGGATGCATTGGTTGAGTCAAACCATTCCAAACCGATTGGGCTATAAAGTCAAATTTAAAACATTTTGAGCTCTTCATCAAAAGGACGCCTTCGCCCCTTTAAAACATAGCAACCTTGTAAAAGTATCTCACTCAAAAATAAAAATAAAAATAATAAAAAATAACATTAAAATATCAATATGTCATCAATTACATTTTAAGGCGCATGTTTAAATACTATGCATAAAATCTAAAATAATAGAACTTGAGCATATAAAAGAACGAATAAAGAGAGCAATATAAACAACAAGAATCTAAAATTTAGCTAATAGGTCAAAAAGATTAATGATAACAACAGTAGAGATGATTGAAGAACTTTAACATTATAAAACATATTGCATTTCATTTAAAAAGGAAAAAAAGAAAATTAAGAAGCAAATAGCTCAAGATGAAGCAAGGATTGCCTGAAGTGCCTATTAGTATCCTTACAGAAAAATAAAATCCTTTCAGGAAGTGCCTATTAGTAGATCAAAGGCTCCACTAAGGTAGTTCAAAGTACATTCCTCCTTAAAATTATTTTATTGAGAAGATATAAGACACTGAGGCAGTCACCTCACTCACCTAAGAACTAGTGCCTCAATAAATATTTAGATCGAGGTTTTGATACACGGTTTTGGTTTTGGTTTTGGTTTTTGCTCGCAAATTGGAAGTATCAGTTTCAGCAGGTTTGATCATTTCGATTTCAATAGTTTCCACATAATGCATACCATGATCTTCGATTTTTGACTAAAAAATGCAAGCTTTAAGAAATTATCCTAAATATGTGAGAGTTTCGACAGAAATGAAACATAAGAGTTTTGAATCAGTCTTGACCGAAACTGAATCGAACTGACAATCAATTTCAGCGAAACATCAAACCATGATTTAGATTGCATCATTCACAATGACATATAGTCAAAAATCTTCCTCATCAATATGGCAAAAAGTACATATGTTATGTGAAATAATAAAGAACACTAATTAAAAATAGTTTAGAAAATAATTTTTAAATAGGAATCATAATGTGAATTGATAAAGTACACCAAACTCATTAAGTATCGCTAGAACTTACCTCTCTTTTATGCAGAGCAGCTTCCTTCCTATATAGTTTACAATACAAAGGTCAATACGATGTTGAAAAGAAGAGACGGGGACGAAAAGAAATAAAACAAAAGCCTTATTTACCTACTTAACAGCCTTGCTTCCAATGAGATGCCTTCTCCAAGAGAAGCAACCTGTGATGGTATTTCATAAATTCTTAGGATTTTGGAAAATACAAAAGCTATTGAAATTTCAAACTACATACCTCAGGAATATTGGAGATTACAGGACAAGAAGTGTAAGTATAGTTGGATTTTTTATATCCATTAATTTCTTTTTCTGAAAGATGTATTCCTTTAATTTCTTCCAGTGCACTGTACACACTTTGAATGTAACATAGCATTTAAAACTTTACTACTTTCTGCACATTTAAAACAGTTATAAGGTAGTCTTCACCACAAATCTTGTCATTGCAACTAATTTAGCTTTATGAAACCTTCTTTGCAAATACGTGATGCAGGACAACACGCTCTAGTACAAAAACTAATACGGGATAACACGCTCTAGTACAAAAACTAATACGGGATAACACGCTCTAATACCAAAGTTGATGCAGGACATAAAAGATGAGGCAGCTAGATTTGAAGGGTGGAGAAAAATGATAGATGACTAAGGCTTCTAAGATTTTTACCTAAGATCCCTTACTCTTCCCTTCCAGGATGTAACCGATGCGAGACAACATGCTCTGATACCAAAACTAATGCGAAATATCACACTGATACCAAAATTGATGCTGAATGACGAAGATAAGGCGGCTAGGTTTGGAGGATGGAAAAAAATAGTGAATCACTAGAATTTCAAGAATTCTCACCTAATGTCCCCAACCATTCTCTTCCAGGATATTGATTCATTCTAAAACCCCTAAACTAAGCCATTACAAGGTTAAATGAACACAAAAGGGTTAAGGTCCGCAAAGATGACTGCTTACACATTCAATGCGGAATGACCAAGATGGCTAGGGTTTGAAGGATGGAGAAAAATGGTGAATGATTAAATTTTTAGGATTCTCACATAAAGTCTCCTACCCTTACCTTTCGGGATACCGATCCCTTTTGAAAACTAACCCACTTTAAGGTCAAATGAATACAAAGCAAATTTCATTGCTCAAAAGTTATTCCAATATATGCACACTCCAACCTATTTATAGGCAAATAAACTAAAATAAAAAATAAAAAGCTAAATAACTACGACTCTAAATAATTATTCAAATGAGATATTTCAACTAATTTAAATTAATTAAATTTATCGATTTAAATAGTATTATCCAATATAATTAAATCAATTTAGAAGAAACGTAATTTGAATAAATCCAATTAATTTAAATCTGAAAAAATATAAACAATCTGTGTAATCCATCAAAGAGCAAGCTATGAGAACCAATTTAGACCGTCCATCATCTGGATGTCTCCATTAATACAAGCAATTGAAAAGCTATAAGCTTGACTTGCACATACAACGTAAAATTGAATGCACATCTATGAGACAGATTGCATGCATATATATCTCATGATTGCAGCCACAAAGAACAATCCTAAGTTCTTTACCATCTTAATTATAAAGTTATATCACAAGCATAAATCCTTCACAATTTAAATTACGCTTTTCCCATATGGCAGAAATTTCTTTCAATTATAAAAGTAATGTGTCAAAATCCTATCCACGGACTTGATGGTGGAATCTAAAGAATGAGAACAGATATATATTTAAGAAGAATGTTCTAGAACCTGGGCAATAAAATATTAACGAAAAAACTGATCTTATGTGGCTAACAGTTGCTAATTGTATCCGTAAAGTGACGAAGGATGTGCTGGGAGAATTCAAAGAAATGATTCCAAATAATAAAGATGCTTGGTGGTGAAAGATGATATACAAGAAAAAACTAAGGAGAAGAAGATTTGTTATACAGATTAGTTTAAAAATAAAAATAAAGATAAGCGAGAGAAATATAAAGTGGCTCGACGAGAATCTAAGAAACAGCCGGCAATGCAAAGAATATGGCTCTTGAGGATTTATATAAGAAGCTAGACACTAAAAAAGAAGAAAAACAATTATATAAGATGGCCAAGACAAGAAATAGAATAAAAAAGAGAAATGCTTCAGGTGTGTTATGCAATAGAAAAATTCTATCCAAAATTAATGGTAAATTTTATAAAACTGTAGTAAGACCAATGATGATATATGATGCTGAATGCTAGCCTGTAAAAAGGAAACATACAAATAAAATAAATATTGTAAAAATGAGAATACTAAAGTGGATGTGTGGATATACACAAAAGGATAAAATGAAAAATGAGTATATCCGAAAAAAAGTTTGTATTGCACCAATTGAGGATAAACTCAGAGAAAGTCGGAGATGATTTGGACATATAAATGGTAGGTCGACTCAAGCTCCAGTTAGGAAATTTGAGTGATTGGATCTTAGCCATGTACAAAGAGAAAGAGGGAGACCAAAGAAGACATGGCAAGAAACTATAAGGAGTGATCTTAGTTACTTAGATTTAGATAAGATTTTGATAATTGATAGAGTGCAATGGAAACAAAAGATTCATGTAGCCGACCTCACCTAGTGGGATTAAGGCTTGATTGTTGTTGTTGTTGTATAAAAGTAATGTGTCAAAGTATTTAACAAATTGTTATTGTATTTGGCATGTGTTGATAAGCGGATGGAATTGAAGCAAGTTAAGATCCTTGGTTCCATCGTCCAGAAATATACTACATGGAACCCCTTTATGAAAGACTGTGAGCTAGCATTGCATCTATAAGTTGCCTCAGTAATTGGAACTCTCATCCAAGCCTATCCCTAATAAGTCAGCATGAATTTTACTTGTCCCACAAGCACATTTTAAATAACAAACTTGACCCACATGCCATCTTAAATAACAAACTCTAGCTATCCCAAATAATGTGTTGGCTGGGACATGGTTATATGAAGTGGAAGGTTCAAACATCAACCAAAGTCATGATATGACATAGGTCCTAACCCATCCCAATTAAGCATTAGAGCAAGAGAACATAGTGTGCCAATTGATACAGTGACATGAAGTCTAAATTAAGCCAAGCATTTAGAGGAAGACAATAAAAGTCCAAATGGATATATGCCAAGGGTGTAGTCAAGTTGAAGCAAGATTGGTAAACCTAAACACAACTCAAAACTTGTAGTTCAACTCAAATGGATTCAAAAATATATATGATATGACAAACTCACTGGCACCTATAGGTTTAAGGATTTTGCATAACAGTTCAACTCAAACAGGACTGAGGTAGGAATTAGCCAAGAAGACAGGATAGACACGCCGGTGCATAGGAAAAATCAATAAATATTTATAATAATATTAACTATTAGGGTTAATAGCAATTAGGTCTCCCCGGTTTGAGTCTATGTGCAATTGGGTCCCTCAAGTTTTTAAATTAACTAAACTGGTTTTCTAGTTTGAAATAAAGTGTAAATAACATTCCTCGGTATTAATAAAGATATCAAATAAAGAATATTTTCTCTAATTACTAAATCAGGTTGAACATTATGTTCATATGAAATATTGATATAGTTTTTAAATTAACTAAGCCAGACCACTAATTAAAGAAAATGTCATTCATTGGGTCTTTTATTAATATCAATGGACCTATTTGTGCGTTTTCTCAAACTAGAGGAGCAGTTTAGTTAATTTTAAAATTACATTAACGTAATTGCACATAGGCCTAAACTAGTGAGACTTAATTGCTATTAAACCGTATATTTATCACTTAAAAGTATTATTAATCCCAAAAAAAGGATTTCAAGATAGCTCGAAGAACATTTCAAATCAGTCAACTTTGGCCCAAACATAACTTGAAACTAACAAGTCATGTGTACAAGTCAACTCAAAATTACTAGATATGATTTTGAGTCAAGTCAAAAAATCAACAGAGGTGTGAGTTTTATATTTCGTCTAACTTAGTAGTAGTAAATTGTTGATTTCGCAAGCATTAATCAGGCTTAATAAAATGATGGGTGGGTGGGGCAATCTGCTAAAGATGTTAGACATTCTAGCATACTTATGGATGCACATGACATAAGAACTGAGAACAAGCAAACAAAAGTGCAAAGAGGTTTAGCATCATTCATAAAAATCATTGCTTTCCGGTTTACATCTATATTAATCATGAACAAATTCTAACCGCCAACACTTCAGTGGGGTAAAAATAACTTGATCTCATTGTGTCACAACAATGAAGATAAAAAATGAAAAATAAAAAGTTTTATAATTCACCCTGTTACTAAATTCTATCAAAAACTAGGACCTTATCCCCCCAAGGTCACATTCAAGACAAATAATCCACACATCAATTTTAATTTGCCATAGAATATAACATCCAAGTTCCAAAAGGATAATAAATCAGAATGGTCTTGTGCGATTAGATTAAGAGTTAATCCAAGTAAATTGCATCACAATGTATAATATTTAAGGGAATACACTTATAACTGACACCGAAAGAAAAATAATGATGAACAAATGATCCACAGATCCAAATCAACAGCATTCTGTTAGCTCGAGCTAACCTCAGTGCAACTTGAGTTAGCCTGGCATTTCGGTTTGACCAATGCTCAATTTAAGCTAGCTTAACCATTCCCAGATTGATAACATACGACTCTAGATTTCTTAAAGAATGGGTTTACTTCATCATAAGTTTTAAAAGGCACTCAAGCATTTGTAGCAGAACATTAAGATTGGTTAAAGATTTTTTGAATGAAATGTACATTAGACCAACAATATTAATCAGTATCCATGATGATAAAGACACTATTATTTCTAAGATTAAATTTAAATTTAAATTGAATTGAATTGATGCCAAATTATAATTTATAATGTTAGATTAGGGTGATTAGAATCGAATAAACAATTCGCATGATAAATAATCTACATTCTATCTAAATTAAACCATCAAATTTTAAAATTGATGCCAAATTTTACAGACAGTCACCAAATCATAGATTCCAAGGTAAGAAGGTGAAGGATTAATTGTTGTAAGCTATTGGCATAAGCAGAAGAAGAGCAACTGTGAAGGAGAGTCACGACTATCTTATTTTGATCCAGTGGCAAATTTGAAGAGATGAAGGTTATGGCTTCAGATAAGGACTAATTTTGCTTCAGAGGAATTCGGTAAACTTGATTAGCATCTTCATGAACAAAACTTTGAAAACTCATATTAGAAGTAGAAAATGAGACCAGGGCCTCCAGGCTATGAAACAATGGTTTGGCCGTGGATCAGATCAATGGTTGAGGCAGTTGCTTTAACAATTGACTGATGAAGGCTGAGAACCATTAGGTTTTAGGGACTTTCACTCAAAATCTCAACTCTTACCTATCTAGGGTATTGACTCACAAAAATCCGTTTACTCAACTCTTTTATTCAACAAAATTTACCTAATATAACAGGAGGCCTTTACATGAAAGACCTCATTACATTAGAACCTGGAAACATGAGGTCAAAATAGAAAATATGCAACAAAAAGTGTACCAAGTATTGTCAGTAAAAATAGGCAACAAAACAAATAAAAATTAATAAAATTATCCTCAAATCTTTGAAATTTACAATCTTCTCAAATCAGCTCAAAATCTTCAATTAGCCCAAATCAGTTCAAAATTTTCCAAACCAGCTTAGTGTCCTCAATCAACCAAAACTAGCTTAGAATCTTCAATGAAATCTAATCAGCTTAGAATCTTCCATCAAATAAATTCTATTGAAACATCAAAGATCTTTTACCAATCCAAATCGATGCAATTAGATCTAATCTCGATCGTCGATGGTAGAACCCACCTGGAATGAATCATTTATGTGTTGTAGTGGTGTCCCCACAAAGCACATTGTCTGAAGCCTTGACCTTCATAACTCCTCATCCTCTAGGACAGACCAGGTTGTTAAAATTTGGATAATGAAAACATAGGGTAGTGTTTTGCACTTGATATGTCCACCACCATATTTATTAGTAGTGGAAGACACAATAACACAGGAAACAACATACTTAAATGGAGCATCTTTGCACAAGGTCAAACGGTATGCTCGCAAAACAACTTTCAAAGAAATTTTCAATCAGCAAACAAAATATGAATACAAAAATATATATTACAAATTTAAAAAAAAAAATATATATATATATATATATATATATTACAAATTTAAAAAAAAAAAGGAATACCTGTTTCTCTAGCTCCCTGGCTCTGGCTTCTGCTTCCTCACGTTTCTCTTCAGCAATTCGGAGCTGGATAACATATTTTAGTTCAATCTCAGAAGTTGATCATGTCCAACAACAATACCACCTCAAACTGAAAAGAGAAACGTACCTTTTCCATAATATTCTCATTTTCTTCTTGTAGCATGTCAAGCTGGAGAGTAGCAGATGTTAGATCAACAGAAGAATATACTTGGTTTGGGTGATATTCCACTAAGTAAATCAATCATTTAACTCTCAGCAGAGTTGTATAGGAATCTTGCATACAATCACCTAATAAGCATTTCAGATCCTAATGCGGTTCCAACGAAAATGGGTCCACTTCTAGGAAGAAAAGTACCTCGTCCTGAAGAGCACAGGCTTCCCGCTTTTGTCCCGTTTCTGCCAAGGTCACATGTCCCATGTCAACAGGAAACCTGTAAATAAATGGAGCATAGCTAACAATCAACCAAATCCTATTCAAAATGAAAGATTGAACTGGATTTTACAATAATTGATTATAGTCAATGATAAAAGTGCATGGATTCATATATAGAAAAATCAAATGAAATTTACCATGAAAAGCGAAACTAATCATATAATAAGAAGAATCCCTTGCATGTTTGTGGAAAGACAATAGAAGAAAAATACAAAAAAAAGGAACGAAAATCTTGGGCCAATGAACACACAGAAAAATTTACAGGGAATCAAACAAAAGCAAGTCAAAAGTGATACATTAGGCTTTTGTTTCCAACAGATAAACATTCAAAGGGCAAGCATGCACAATTCTAGACCACTTATGCACCTGTTTAGGATAAGCAAATATTGCGATTCACCCATGTTTGATACCCAAAAATGGTATTCACCCTCATTATGCAGAAATGAGAACATTGCTATATACAATGCCCCCACTCACATTAATCTTTTTAATTGCCCTATTTTAACTCAATCATTATCCTCCCATGCGACATATTGAATGATTCCATACATAACACTTGAGTTGTTCACAAATTGTATTTTAAGTTAACAATTTTACAAAACATTAACAATCATAAAACAAGGATTTAAGTGGCAAAATTAGTGTTCTAATTTCTACATAAATAGGTATGACGAACTTTCTTGGCATCAAATAGGAGTGAGTCACATTTTTGCCTTTAGAACAGTGTGTCAGAGAAATTCAACTAATAAAGTAACACATTACTTCAAATACCTTTTTTATGTTTAACGGTGTTGACAGGCTCCGTTTGATTTGTCTAAAATTGCGAATTTTTAGCCACGCCAAAATAAAGTTGAAAATTATGTTGGAACATGTATAGAATTTGAAATAAAATTAAAATTCTTATATTAGAGTTTGTGCTAGATATAAAATAAAGATTAAAAAAATTTCTTGGGCTCGCCTTAGACTGGAAATAGATTAGAAACAAACAAAGCTTTATTTGGCATAATAAGTAACATATTCATGACCAAAAAACCACAAAACTTTCAAATCTATCACAATTCTTAATTTTAAAAAATAATTTTGCTTTATATCTAACACAAACTCCAATATAAAAAGCCAACTTTATTTCACATTTTACACAGGTCCCACCATCTAAAATCACCTTTATTTTGACATCCAACATATACTAAATAAAAATCAACTTTATTTCACATCATACACAAATGACAATATTAAAATAATTTTATTTCACATCATATACACAATACATTATTTTTTATCTCTATAGCTCAAAAATAATCTTCCAACCAAACAAAAGGTTGGATCTCAAATCCAACCAATTTTATTACACTTGCTCGGTTGGTAAACTAAAATTTTATCAATTCAAATAATATGAGTTGAAGTCAAGAGTTATAGTCTTGACTCCAAAATCACTTCAAGTTTCATTCAAGACAATCTTTTGAAATTTCACTTTGAAGTTAATCTTGGTTCGAAAAAAGATAAGATCAAGTTTGTTATGCTGGTGGGGGAACAGAGAATTGCCAAGCTTGGTACTTGGTGGTTTAATTTTAACCTTCTTAAATTTAACCTTACAAACAAACAGACCCTAAATGATTACAACTCTAGATAATTATTTAAATAAGATAATTTTAACTAATTTAAATTAATAAGATTTATTCATTTAAAAGATATTATCCAATATGATTAAATCAATCTGGATAAACTCAACCAATGTAAATTGAGAAAAAAAATCATATATATTCATATATTTAAAAATAATCTCCATCATTTATCTGAAAGCATACCATGAGATCTAGCCTGGATCATCTATTACCTTGATGTCCCCAAAAGCTAGACTATGAATCAAAGACGAAGAGAAGTATAGAGAACTTCAAGCACACTTTCAGTCACATTTTCCAATTTGCATTGATAAATTAGGAGGAACGGAAAGAGAAAAACACAAAAACAAGAAAGTGATAATGGTAACTAGTTTTCTATTTCTGGAAAAAATTTCGGCTTTGCTTTAGGAGCAATTTGATATTCACAAATGCCTAAAATATGTTCCTATTGAACTTAAGTTAGCTTGATATCCTTCAATGTTTAAACAAGTAATATTTAGACTTCTCACTAAATTACATGGACCAAAATATAAATAAAGAAAACAACTAAAATTGGCTTGTAAACTTACAATTGTCTTGTAGAAACAATGGCTTATAAACTTACAATTGTTTTGTAGAACTATTCTCCGAAACAAAAACTAATTTTCATAGGACACGTTTAACACAATGGAATACATGATAGATACTTACAAACAAAAGATGGTATTTCTATACAAGATTTAATATCCATCCTAATGTCAACATATGCTACAACCAATGAAAACACAAAAAACAAAGCCCATTAATACCTTTTATCACGTCGTCTCTCAATAGGAGTTTCTAACATTGGTATGGGTGATGAAGTCCTCAATGACACCCGACTTGGGGGAATTAATGGTGCAGGAGCTGGTGCTGGCGTTGGTGCAGGAACTAGACGAGCAACCACCGATGACCTTCCTGTAGATGTAGAACGAACTACTGGAACTTGCTCCATTAGGTTCCGGCCTAACTAATAACAACATGACAAAGATAACTTGGGCCAGTGGCATCCACAAATAAATAGAAAGAAATAGATAATAAAATGATGTGAGAAATAGATAATAAAATGATGTAAGAGGAGAAAAGTATGCTTATAGTTTTTGAGATTCCACTAATGCTGGAAGTTTTTGAGATTCCACTAATGTTGAAATGTTACAAGAAACTTATTTTACATTTCATTGAATAATAGGCAGTTATACAAGCTAAGATATGAGCCAAAGTTGTGGTGCACTTTGAGTGGAAACTGTTTTCATCCCTATGAATCTCAGATTTTCATTTCAATAGTCATAAAATAACATTAGTATTCTTTTTAATCTTTCCTTCTGGTTGCAGCAAAATCCATCATGGGCAAGACCTCCAATTTAAAAGTGCATCAAAATTAAAGATTTAAAATAACCTATCATGCATTCTCTAATTTTCAGCATAACACTGATAAATAATCAAAAATTTGCAGTGTACTCTAACTATTTTAAATATGTTGATCAACATCAACGGCCTTGATTCTGATTATAATGGCTCCACAATACAAATCCAATTAGAACTAGAAACTACAAGGCTTCACTTTAACCATGCCCCCTCTCCATGTCGTGATCATCAAGATCAACACCAGGACTTATGCACTTCAAAAAAAAATTTGTTTTGTTAAAAGGTGGGTTGATATGGATCAATCGTGCTCATTGAGAGAAACTCCAAGAATCATGTACTTCAAACATGGATTGGTACTATTGAAAGGAGAGGGATTAAAAAAAGGGCAATTCTGTAACAAGGGCTCCCCACTTTGCAATGGTGGGTAGTAGCCTAGTAGGTTGTACATAGTGTTCACTTTATTTATAATAAAGTGACGACCATTAATGTAATGTATGCTTTCTTTCTCTTTAGAGTTTGCTTATAAATGGTTGATGATTTTATCGCCTTGTTAAATTCTGGAAGTTCTCGATAGTCGCTCGATCTTCGGATCAATATTTAGCTCGAATCGAGCTCGGCTCGAATTATTGAGCCGAGCCACGAGCCAAGGTCGGATCGGATAGAATTGGCTCAATCTCTATTTTTTTTAAAATATTAATAATATAATCAATCATTTATTGTAATTATTTATTACTTTTACAAAAGTATAACTTAATTGTGGTTAGGTGCATATTGAGTAAAATGCAAGCAAATTTCGAACGAGTTTCAACTTTCACGGTCCTAGTAGTATTTACCATTTATAACTATATATATACGGAAAATGACATAAGCAAAAGGCCTGGGTCATTTGATCTTTCAATCCACCAACAGATAAGCGCATTCCACATGATTCACGCACCACTGATGATTCAAGAATTTAAGACTATCAGAGCCTTACAAATGCCCACCACAAACATCAAGAACTTGTAAATAACCGGAGCTAGTTAAACATAAATTAAATAAATCTTTAGCTTGGCATACACTTGATCAAAATTAACTTATCCCAAACTAACATTAACCATCAATAGCTCAAACAAAATAAGAAAACCAATGAACTATAACTAGTGATTCCCAACAATGAGATGCAAAAGAAACAATGAATGAATTCATCTTAAAAATAAGGAACTTACTGCAGGAGAAGGGGATCTAGTGGACCTTCCTAATAAACCGACCCCGATGCCAGCGGTGACGCCCCCGTTGCTGCTGGAAGAGGTTCGCTGAGCCCCAAACCGGAAAGTATCGGCCGCCGAGGGTAGATCTCCATCATCATCCTCGTCATCGTCGCCGCCGGCCTGCGACGCCATCACACGAGCGAGCCGTGCGTTGGCGGCCTTAGCAGCGAGGTTCTGCGTCCTCCGGATGTTGGATAAACCGGAGACCGAAGAAGATCGATGGTGCGCCGGCGACATCCCCGGCGATGACGACCCAGTACTGCTCGACCCGCTGTGCTGCCGCGTGTACACCGGGCTCCCGGCCCTCCGGCGGTCCATCATGGCTGGAAACTCTGGGCTTGAATTAGAAACGGGAATCTAGCCTCGAGGGCAGCGAGGGAATCGAAGTCGACGGGAAAACGGCGTTTGAAGAGGAGAGGAGACCAGGAGAGACTGCGACGAGTCCGAGTATCGGATCTGAGAGCTGCGATCTCGGGCAGTAGTGGAGACGTGTATAGCGGATACGGCGGAAGGTGAGGTTGAAGCGGTCGGATTCGCTGCGTGGCGCAAAACAGCGAACTGCATCCAATGGCTCCGGTCCCTGGGAAAAATTATTAGGTGCGCCGCGCGTTCGAACGCCCAATTAGAGTGCGCGGACCCAGTTGTATGACACATATGGCGCCCCCTGATTGGATTCCGGATGGTGCGCCATCCGAACCTAATAACTTCTCGATCCCTGTACTGTGAGGCTCTTTACAGGTTGAAGTTTTTTCTTTTAAGATCCTATTTTATGTGAATAATACTAATTTAAAATATAATAATATAATAATAAATAAAAATTTTAATTATTTTATATAAATTTTAATATAAAATAATATTTATTTTTATTTGAATATATATAATATAATTAATTAAAAATAAATATATAATGTATAAATAAAATTGAATAATGTGACGTATAAGTAATTATTCTAAAAAATAAATAATATTGCTATATGTGCTCTATGATGGTCATGATTGATTCGATAAGTTTTACACTGGCTATCGACTGCCTAACGCAACCCTCCGCGTTTCTCAGATGAAGTGGATATATCCAAGATGAAGTGCCTTGGTGTATGCTCTTCGCAGATGATATTGTCCTTATTGAGAAAACTAAAGAGGGAGCTAAAGCGAAACTAGAGCTTTGGAGGAATGCTCTAGAATTTAAAGGTTTTCATTTCAGTAGATCAAAAACTGAATATATGGAGTGCACATTTAGTCAAGAAAGAAATACTTATATTGGAGATGTGACAATTGGTGATCAAATTGTCAAGAAGAGTGAGCGCTTTAGATACCTTGGATCAATTATATAAAATAATGGCGAAACAGATAATGACGTTATTAGCAGGATTCAAGCAAGATGGGTAAAATGGAGAAATGTTTCTGGTGTGTTGTGCGATAAAAAAATTCCATCTAAAATTAAGGATAAATTTTATAAAACTGTAGTAAGACCAACGATGATATATGGTACTGAATGCTGGCCTGCAAAGAGGAAACATACAAATAAAATAAATATTACAGAAATGAGGATGTTAAGTGGATGTGTGGATATACACGAAATGATAGAATGAGAAATGAGTATATCCGAAAGAAAGTTGGTGTTGCACCAATTGAGGATAAATTTAGAGAAAGTCGGCTTAGATGGTTTGAACATCTAAATCGTAGGAAGCTCCAGTTAGAAAAATTGAGTTACTGAATTTTGTCCAATGTACAAAGAGGAAGAGGAAGATCAAAAAAAACATGATAAGAAACTATAAAGAGTGATCTTAGTTACTTAAACTTAAATAAGAATTTAGTAACTATAGAGCGTAATGAAAATAAAGAATTCATGTGAGATTATGTGCTCTGTGATGGTGGGCTCCGGCTTTTTTTTTAGTTCATTTCCACAATTTTCTCACGGAACCCCTTTTGTTTTTCGTGCCAACTCGAATATAAATTCGTCGCGGATTGGGCTAGCAGAAGCTCCGCCGTAACCCTAATTTTTCGTGCCGCCTCACATGAAAAATCCTCGCGGATCCGTCGGAATCGCTGATCTGGCTGTTCATTCTCTCCTAAAGAGCGGGAAAGAGCAGATCATAGCTGCGAGCAGGCGATCGACAAGCCATTTCGAAGGCCACCGTGGAACACGATATCCTCGGCTCCGCAAGACAGGCGCCGATCGCAGGCAGGCCATCCAAGGTTCCCTTTGTCTTTCACCTTTCACCACCACGGTCATATCTAGTATCCGTGCATCGTCGCGGTTACAGGAATTCGAAGATCTATTTCGAGGATAAGCCCGCTGTTGCTTCAAACTGAAATCTCCAAAGAATTGGCAGATCTACGGAATGCGGCTTCCAGGTGAGCTTGCTTTCAGATCTATAAACTCGATCCAATTTCTCCATCACGAATTCTTCTCAGAAGGTCGAAATCCGACTGCCCTGCTTGGCTCGCTTCGACGACGATCTTCTGCTGGACGGTTAGGCCTCGTTTGGTTCGTGCTTTTTTTTGAACAAGAAAAAAAAAATATTTTATTTTTTAAGTTTAATGAGAGAAAAATTTATTTTAATATTAAAAAATATGTAAAATATGAAATACTTTATATTCTAATATTCGTATTTGTATTAGATGTTGTTAACACGTGGTTCCTGCGCTGCATCCTGGCCGAACACGTGGCGCCTGACAGGCCTGTGCTTGATTGGTTATTTGCTGACTCAGCTTCAGGTCTTGCAGGATTCTTGACCCAGGTCAAACATAGGGCACGAGGGTTCAGCCAACCATCGCCCACGACGATCCAGGATCAACCTTCGTAACCTCGGGCACGAGGGTACGAGGTAACGCCTGTCACGATCAACTTCACCTAACCCCGCCGATTTCCGTACAGACGTTCTTTCCCAGAAGAAGTACCAGTCCATCACCTTTCCTCCGGAAAACCAGGGAACCTGGGTGAAGCTGCACCATCCCTGTCTACAAACTCGGCGAGTCGGTTACCGAGTCAACCCGACTCGGCGAGTCGGGTGGCCGAGTCAACCAGACTCGCCGAGTCGAGACTCCAAGTCGGGTTGACTCGGTAACCCGACTCGCCGAGTCGAGACTCCGAGTCGGGTTGACTCGGTAACCCGACTCACCGAGTCGAGACGCCGAGTCAACCGAATCGGCCACCCGACTCGCTGATTCGGGTTGACTCGGCCACTCGATTCGACCGAGCCGCATGGACTCAGCTACTCGACTCTACTGAGTCGAGTAGCCAACTTGACTTCCAAGTGCAGTAGACGGAGTTGATCATCTCGAACCAATTGGACCGAGCTGACTCAGCTGAACCAATTGGACCGAGCTGACTCAGCTGAATCAAGTCGACCGAGGCTGACTGAGTTGACTCAATCAATCAAGCTGAAAAGAATTGACCGAGTTGACTTAGCTGAATTCAGGTCGCACCAGTTGACTTGGCGGAGTCAGCTCAACCAATTCAGACCGACTTGGTGTGGCCAAATCGACTTGATTGGATGATTCTGCTGAGTAAGCTGACCAAGTTGACTCGTCCAAAGACAACTCAGTCAAGTCGGACCTTATTGACTCTGCTGGTTCGACTTTCCCGGGTTGACTCGGCTGAGTCTAGTGTCATAAAATCCAAATCCTATAGCTCATATCTTGTTGGTTTGGTTACACACCTATTCTTTTTTTCTGCTTTTTCTATCCACTTAAGTTTTTATAAGTCTATTCCTTTTAAGGGTTAGGTTGATTTTAAATTATTTTTGAAAATTTTAAATTTTCTTTAAACTGAAGATTTAGTTTTATTATGATACTGAAGAGACTTCATTGAGCTGTGAGCAATTCCCACTGGAAGGTACAATTCCCTGACACCCAAGTACTCCACTTAGCTGAAGCTTTTTCAGATCACTGTGCCATCGTAATTACAACAGAAGCTCCAGTTTGGCGGCCAGAGCAAATTAATTTGGCCGCCACATAAAAAATATAAGAGAAATTTTCGTTTTGAACCAACGTGGCTCAAAGATGCAAGATGTAGCCAAGTGATTGAAGATGCATGGAAAAGTCTTGATGGCAGTTGTTCAAAGTACAGCTTAGAGGAAAAATTCGAATTAGTGACGAAAGCACTTCTAAAATGGAATTGTCAAGACTTTGGTAATATTCGGCAGTTAATAAAGCAGACACTGAGTCAGTTGGATGAACTCCAAGTCGAGCACCCTGACCCAGCTATAATGCAAAAGAAAAAAGATCTTAAAAGCCAACTACGTGAATTGGTGCTGCGTGAGGAAGAGCTATGGAGACCAAGACCAAGGGAGGAATGGCTTAAAAAGAGAGATCGCAACACAGTTTTTTTCCATGAATGTGCGTCAGCAAGAAGAAAGAAGACAAAATTATGAGATGATCAAGGTGTTCTACACAACTCAAAAGAAAAGTTGGAAAACATTGCTGTTCAATATTTTCAGAAATTTTTCCAATGCTCCCAACTCTCAAGATTAATCGAGTTGACTGCAATAATGCAGTGACTTATCTCTAGTGATGGAATCTGTGTACTTGGCCAATGTTACGAAGAGGAAGAAATTGAAAAGGCTCTGTTTCAAACGAATCCAACAAATACCCTAGGACCAGATGGTTTTCATGCACTTTTCTTTTAGAAATTTTGGAAGATTCTAAAACAGGTCACTTCATTCTGCCTTGGATTTCTAAATAGCACTGATAGTCTACAAGGGATAAATCAAACGAACATCATTCTTGTCCCCAAGGTCTCGAAATCTGACCATATATCTAACTATCGTCTCATTAGTCTATGCAATGTTCTCTACAAAATCATAGTAAAAACAGTGGCCAACCGACACAAAGTAGAGTGGGCCTTCTTAGGCCCTGTTTGGTTGGAGGGCATTTTGGCCATGATCGTGGTCAAAATAGCCTTCAATTATTTTATTAATTTTTTTTTTTATTTTTCATCCTTAATACATAAACTTGAATATAAAAAATTTACTTTATATTATATTCTACATAATTTTAAAAAATGTAAGTGCAACTAAATTTTAAAAAAAAAAAATTAAAAAAAAAATTTGAAACTCATGTCAATAAGGTATACAACTCATTATGATTAAACATGTGAGCTATACATTTAATATAATAATATGCCATATTTTACATATATATTTATATTTATATTGTGCAACTCATTATGATCAAATGTGTGAGCTATACCTTTAATATAATAATATGCACATTTTACATATATGTTTATATCCCCACTTTGACATCTTGTAAATAAATTTGAGTTATTTGGGTGTAATTGGGCCAGTGAGGGTATGCAAGTTGTATTTGGCTCAGCTGGATCCAAATTGGTTCAAATTGGTTTCAATTGGGGTTTGAATTGGATTCAAATAGGCTGATTTGAGCTAGTTTGAAATAGAGCAATAAACTAGGAGTACTAGTTTGTAAAATTAAATGATTCCTAAATTTTCAGAGCAGGAAAAAATATTGTGTTCGACACCCGAACGGTTCAGGCGCAGAACAGCGAGGCTCCACTTATGCGCGGCAAGTGTGCTCGTGCACACGTCGCGCGCAGCTCTTTCTCTTGGCTTTAGCTTGCTTTGAACCACCGACGGTTATCATCTTCACTCTACCGTGTCGGCTTTGCCTGGTCCTCTACGCACAACTCTGCCCACAATCCTGCCTCCTTTGCATCCCGTCGCCTTGACATGAGCCACGTTACTGGCCTCCATGGAGAAGCCGAGCACGGACTCGTTCAGGGGTTCTTCTCAGCCCTACTCTCCTTCCTCTATAAAGTTCTTAGAGTTGCTGATGATAGGTGGTGGATACTATTTCTGAGTTTGACAAGAGTGCACAGTTGGTGTTCTTTTCTATTGGACAGCTTTGGGCAGGTGGCCGCGGGTCATAGCTGGGAACGCAGAGGGGATGTAGGCTGCCCCGTAAGTGCTTGAGGTTCCATAGGTGTTGGGCTTGTTATTTTCTTCTTTATCTCCTTGCCTTCTTGCTGGTTCTCTAATTTAATTTTGTGTTTCCTATTGTTTCTTGATTAGTTAATGTCCAACTCCGACATTAAACCATCTATATGAATTTCTAAGTTCTAGTGTCAGGCGAATGTGTGATCTCTGTCGGGTTGCTTAGCCGTTCATTGTTATCATCAAGTAAATGTGTTGCTTTGCTTGATTTCGCTGTTTTGTTTCCTTTGGCTGAAATAAACTTCTGGATTAAATTCAATTTGTTTTTTCAATTTTTTAAGCTTTATTTGGTTTGTAACAGTTATATTTGCTAGAGATGATCTAATCAAATGCTGATCAATGAACATTTCCTATGCGGCTTCACATGTATGAGGTATATCAAAGTTTCATGTATGTTAACTAATTACTTTTGGGGACTTGATAAATTAATTATTTTATTTGCACTAGTTCACTGGATTTATGTGGTATACTGCTAATTTTTCTGAGAAATTTTCTGAAATTTCATGTGATTAAGCTGATTAGTATAATTAAAACAAAATTAGTTTAATCTCCTTAATATCAAAGCATTAAAGCATAGCCTCATGTTGGTAAAATAGAGAATTTTAATTACTTGAATTGTTACATGTTTAGGTCATTTAGGATATTAGAAACCCTTCATTTCATTTAGACTGGGACAATTTTATATTGGTTGTTTGGGATTTACTTTGGTGACCCATGTTATATCAGTTTGTTATCGGAGCAAGTTTTGAGTGCTACTCTTCAGTAGCATTTGATCCTTATTTGGTTAATCCCTAGGTTTGTATCTTGGTTTTTATTTAGGTTATCATTTGCATTGCACTTTAAAAAAAAGTTATGGCATATAGATCTAGCTATTGATATAGAAGCAGAGTTATCTGTCTAGGGAGCAAGTAGAGGAGTGTTATCAGTCTCACTCTCGCCTTTATGATTATAATCATAAAATTGTATTCAATTACAACTATAAAAAATGCTGGCATGTTTGTGCGATTTGTATCTCGTGGTCCTCATGTAGCTTTGGTTGCTTTTTATCTGATATCATGTTTGAGAGTGTTTGATTTTAGGAGATCGCATTTCTATATGAACATTAACGCGATTATTTGGCCACGTCACGTGTATGGATATTATTTGCCGGTGCATAATATCCCGTGGACCTCTTTGTGGGTGATAGCTCACCATACCTACATGAGAGAAGATTTCATGGACATATCAAATGAGAAGAGTTTTGCTAATGTTAAGGCAGTAGATACTAGAGCTGTTTTGAAAGGAGAAACTATAGACTTATGGGAAGCAATAGGGATGGTCAGAATGTGGGTTGACACTACAGGAGGCATCTGAATCAAGGGAAACTCTTCCACAATCGTCGTTGATATCTTACACCAGAGGACTCCCTACTGGCCTTGGCTTTCTTTTATCACATTTTTGATATTTTGCGTGCTTTTAGCGCTTATAGAATTACACATGTATATCATTTGCCAATAAGGCAATGAATTTTGTAACTTCTTATTGTTAGATTAGGATGTAGTGTAGGAGAGGGAAATGCCCCCCTCATGGTTTTAGCTCGCCTTGTTGAGTATTTTGAAATAGATGGTATTTAATGTTGCTTTCTTTTTTGAGTTATATGTAGGTTATGGTCGATCTTCAGAAGAAAGATGTATTATTGCTCACAACTTAAAGTCACAGTGAGAAACGCCTGATTTGCCAAACGGCCAAAAGTTAGTCTCCAAATACTTGTCTCTATACACCATTAATTACACTGAAAGACATGAGAATTGTTCTAGGACTTTGTCTTGGGACTACAAGAATTAGCTAAGAATTGATTTTGAATTACTGATTTTCCAAAATGAGTCATTATATATCTCCTATTGAAAGACCTTGGACATCGTGCTTATCACCACCAGTCTATTCTTAAACACTCTTTTTCAACCATAGATGTTTTTTATAGGCGTCGTCTAATTAGAGAGAGAGTGTTTTTTGGAGTTTATGACTAGGCGACACCTCAGTAGCGCCATTCAAATGTTACTTTGCTAATTATAATTGTTGACATAAAACTTTGTCAGATTGAAAGTATCTTAGTTTGATCTCTCTTGTTGGAGTTGTGTGATGCATGAAGAATGTGTGGTAAACAAAAGTGATAAGAAAAGAAACATAGATGGAAAGATTTTTACGTGAATAAATCTCATAAATAACAAAAAAAACTATGACTTTTATATGTCAGCTTAATAATCTTGCTACGATAATGAAAGTATAAAAAGGAGAAAAAGGTGTGGACCTTAAAGGATTTCGAACTCGTTCTTCTTCAAGGGATTAATCCCTATTCAGTGAAACTAATTTTAAGTATGAGGATTATTCCGCTTTCAAAAAAATGAATGCTATAATATGGACTATCGTGGATTGGGCCTTGTGCAATTGATCAATAACAAATATGATCGTTGAAGAAAGACTGATATGAATCTATTGGTCGGTGGCAAGCCATCGATCAAAATACTTTTGAGTGCGACATTCATCGATCATTTTTTCGATGTGATAATTTTGCCAAATGTTGGGCTATGTCTTGATATATATAATTTGTCATTCGAGAAATCTCATATTATAGGTATAAGAAAGAACGTCTAGTGGTACATCAATTTTCTGAAGTATCTCTTCAGGATTAACTTCCCATTAGATCAATTAAACGAATCAATCATCAACTTAATTATTTAATGCAGCATCTTTCAGTGCTTGGCTCAATCTTCTAAATTATGTCAATAAAATACAAATATCAAAATTTGTATTTTCATCGGAAATATTTCAAAATTATGTAAAAGACCCTATCAAATTACAAGAAAAAATAGCATCTATTGAGGATATCGGATCTATAAAGAGAAACATCAAACCGTCCCTAATTCGAAACTCATTTTAAACTCACTTCAATGAATTCAAATGATAAAGTTGAAGCATGCGTTCAACTCGGTTCAGCTGTTTTTGTTTAAGTTGAATGGTTGAGATGAAGCAAACTCAACAGACTAAATATGGATTGAATCCAATTGAATGATCTTTCATCCCACTTACTGCTGACAAATTGGAATGGGCCTCACTTTTGCATTTACTCAAATACAATTAACTTAACTGTTCGAGTTCTAGTTCACTAAAAGCTGAAAATTTCATTTCAAATTTCGGTCAACATTCAACAATTGGCTACAAGGATCGGCGCATGACAAGTATGTCAGGGTTCTACTGTGATACAACAAGCAGTTGTTATGATGGGTTCCACTACAAGACAGAACGAAAGGCAAGCACCACAACCAGTGGGCATTCCCCAAAGAGGATGGGTTTAGAAAGTACCTCATGTCCACACGTTAAGAACTATCTCGCACCCCAACCATGAGAGGAAACAAGCCCAAACAAGTCTAGTTCCCCAAGCATGAGCCACCTAAGGTATTGTGCAAGCCTCCGCTCCGAAGTCTTACCTCATGTTTCAACCATCAGCTAATCTCGTGAACTATCTTGTGTCTCATTTATAAGTAGCATGGCCTTACTTCTTTAGGGCCCGTCCTTACAAAAGACCATACAATTAATAGTGCTATTAGCATTATATATGGTATTTTTGTACACATGAATTGTATAAAGTTGAAATATTTTTTCACATTCTAGTATAAAAATATTGATTATCTCGAGCCTAGATAAAGTTGTTACCTCTCATACAAATCCTGGGGTGTACTCTCCTCATAATGAAAATCACACTAAAGCTTTCTCATTTAGCTAAATCTCGGATAGTAGTACCAACTAGAATTAACTACCTAAGCCGAGAAGAGAATGATCATCACCATCAAAGCATTTTTTTGGGACTAATCTATGAAGGACACCTCGTCCAAACACAATCTCTAAGAATGATCCAGTTGTACCTAGGGTTATTCAATGATCCCTAGGTGATGGAGAACCTTCTAAGAGTCGAATCCGGCCCAATAAATAAAACATTAGGAAAGGAGGATGGCGAGAGGATCGCCAATGATTGCTCCACTCTTGAGAATGTAGAAGGCTTAATTCTCTTCTTCTTAACCAAAGAAATCTATTGGAATTTTTAAGCTTCTTATGAGTATCATTGTTTTTATTTAGTTGGTGGATTTTTTTTAAGTAAAAATGTGTTGCTAATTTCCTATTTATTTCTTTCATGTTGTATTTTTCTCTCTTCTCTACTTTTTATCTGTTTCTCTTTTCCCTCTTGTGTCCTTATTTTCCTTAAATTCTTGTTGAGACTTGGTCAGTGAGTTGCACATTTGACGGTCTCACTCCCCTCTATCGAGCCATTTTAATTCATCAAGTACATACAACTAATATTTCAATTAGAGCTATAAAGATAACACAAAGGTTGAAGCTCACTCAAAACTCGCTTGAATTTAGGCTTGACTCGAATAATTTTGAGTTGATCAGCTTCAAGCCACAACTTGAGCTCAAGTGTCATTTTAAATCGAGCTCGAAACATTACTTTGGTAAATATTCATATATAATCCATTTCAAGCTGGTTTGAAATGGATTTCGGCTTGGCTTAAACTCAAATAATTTCAAATCGAGCTAGCTCAACTCAAAATCACTTTGAGTTCGAGCAATGTTGAAATCGAGAATTTTGAGTTCAAGCTAGCACTGACTTGCTTGAACTCGACTCATTTCAACTCTGATCCCACTCAATCACATGTAAGTACGGCGGGCTTACCAACGAAACCATGCATGCATTTTGCATAGATCACTTGATTTCTTCTATATGATCATCTCTGATATTATTTGTTATGAGAGTAATATCTTGGGAAACTAAGCTGAAGTTGATATTTAAGCGATTGATGCCTTCTAACTCGAAGGCGGAACTCTCAGCTTATATTTATCATGCAATATATGATAATTCTCATGTGTACTTCGGGATTATTATCATTTACAAAACACTTGGGAGGCATATTGGGCACATCATATGCCACTAAAAGTTCACTCAATCACATAAAAGCACAATAGGCATACCAACGAACTCGTGAAAGCACTTTGCATCAATCACTTAATCTTAGTCGAGCTATCAACTCTAATATCACTTGTTATCCAGGAGAACTAAATTGAGGCTAATACAAAATTGATTGATACTTTTTAACTTAAAAGCCTAGGTTGATGTATATGAGGCATACATTGTACGTTGTCATCTTAATGTATTGTTGATCATTCATAATGAGAAAATTCTCGTTTGTACTTCAGCATAATTATTACAATTACCATGTACAAAACTCAGAGAGAGAAAAAATTACTGTGTGTGGCGAGCGATCTACATCAGTGGTTCGCTAGCTAAGTGCAACTCACAACATGTGCGCAGTGGGCCCCGCGCTTCACGATAATTAAACGGAGCGGACAATCGGACCGTCCAATCGCACTAATGCCGTGGTTAGGCCGGACTGTCCGGTTTGACCGGACCATCCATTTGGTCACACTGAAAGGTTCGATCAAACTGCCAGAAAAGTAAGTATTAAAAGTAAATATATATCCAAAAAGTAGGTATGGCTTGAAATCAAGTAGATATATGTCTAGAATAATAAATATCATATGTACTCACATCCTCTTTAATTGATATCTATTTGATTTGAAGCTATACCTATTTTTTTGAACGTATACCTACTGTTAATACCTTTTTGGTAGCCGAACGGACGGTTCGGTCGGCTAACCAGACGGTCCGATTGAGCCGACCAAGCGGTCTGGTTAGGAGCCACTGGACCGTCTGGTCGGGCGCCATCAGATCGTCTAGTTTGGCCACCAGAAAAGTAAGTATTCAAAGTAAATATATATCCAAAATAATAGGTATAACTTGAAATTAAGTAGGTATACATCTAAAATAGTAAGTATCATATGTACTTGCATTATCTCTTATTTATACCTATCTAATTTCAAATTATACTTACTTTAATACTTACCTTTCTAGTGACTGAACGAACCGTCCGGTCGGCCAACCAGACAGTCCGATCGAGCCTGCCAGACAGTCCGATTGAGCATGCCAGACGGTTCGATTGGGTGCCGCTGGAGCCTCATCAAACGGTCTGATCGTCCGCTCGGTTTAATTGCCGTGAAATGCGGAGTCCACCGCGCACACGCAGTGAGTAGCAATTGGCGAGCGAAATATTAACGTGGATCGCTCGCTGCACACAATAATTTTTACACAGAGAGAGAGAGAGATAGAGAGAGAGAGAGAGGATGAGACTACATATCAATACTCCAATGATCCAACAAAGATGAGGACCAGCGTCCATGAATGAAAATGGGGGGCCCCTCACTCTGGGGTGCAAACCGGTTTGAGTCGAGTTGGCTAGCCCATATGGGACCCAATCGTTACCCCCACTCCCCTGTCTCTCTCTCTCCCTCTGATTCTCTGAAAAGATCCTTTTTTTTTCTTTGATCTGTCTCATGTATATTATGTTAATATGTCTCCCCCAAGCTCACATGCCATTATTAGGCCATGATTCAAAGCACATCCTCCACCCCCACCATAGCTATAAACAGTCCTAAACTGTTAAGCTTGAGGTTCCATTGATGGCTATCGAAGGAAGCAAGAGATTCATATGGAGAGCGAGACAGAGAGAGAGAGAGAGAGAGGCCACAGGGGCAGTAGATAGAGAAAGGAAAGGGAGAAGAAAGAGAGAAGCTATGGGCTATTGGGCTGCCTAAAGCTGATAAGAGGGCGAAGATCAAAACAATGGAGAAAGTTGCCTCAGCTGCCCCTCCCCTGCTCCTGCTGCTCTGTCTTTGGCCGTAAGCTCTCCTCCCCTGCTCTGCCGTGGGGTCTCTTGCCCTTCCATTAAGCAAAGATATGGCAGGACGATGGCCACCAGCATGTGATTCTGTTTCTCTCTCTTCCCCCTCTCTGTCTCTCTCTTGCTGGCCTATTCCTCTGTTTCTGGTTCTGTTCTGTTCTGCTCTCTGCATAGATTCCCTTCTGCCAAACCGAGGAAAGGTTCCTTTGTCTCTCGTCGTTAACTCTCCACCACTCCCTCTCCCTCTCCCTCTCCCTCTCCCTCTCCTCCTCTTTTTGCTTCCCGCCCTTACGGCTCTCATTTATTTTATTCTAATTTTTATCTACTTCAGGTTTACTCCCATTTATTTTCTCTGCTCAAGATTTTGTCACAATCTGTAGAAATATGCAAGAGCTACATTATCTGGTCTTTATTCCTGGTGTTAATACAAAGTTGCAGTGTTAATTCGGCTTTTGATCTAACTCGTTTAAACTCGACACAATGCTATTCTTTCTATTGCGCATCAAGGCTTCGACCTGACCGACTTAATAAAAAAATATAACAGATACATCCTTCGCGATCTACCGATTCATTTATCATTATTTTACTTTATTAAAATTGATAATTTATTTTTATACATTAAAGCCTCGTTTGTTTTGATGTTTTTTTTAGTTCACTGTAAAAATCAATTTTATTACACATCTAATACAAATACAAATTTTAAAATCAATTTTATTTTATATCTTATATACTTTTTAATATTAAAATAAAATTCTTTGATATTAAATTTTAAAAATAAATTAATTTTTTTTTCTTGTCTAAAAAAAAACTCGAACCAAGCGAAGCCTAATTGTAATGCGCAAATCAACTACTTACTTCTTAGTCAATTTTTTTTGACAATCTTTGTGAAGCACGTTTTCATATTTCGTGCTTTGCAGTCTCAATAAATAACTTTAAATTTTGAATTCAATTAGGATTATTACGAGATGTTTTTTTTACTTACGTGATATTATTATTGACACGTAAAAATTCTAATTAGATTCAATTTTTGAATTTACTTATTAGGGATATGTAACATTGTTCTAAAAAAAAGGCAAGATCAATAAAAAAATGTGGGCTAAGAGAAGTTAAAGGTGCGAGTGTCAATGATAAATATTTTAATCTTCAAATTAATAATTACATTCATTTATTTTTTTATTCGTGATATCTAAGAGAACTATTGTCTAAATTTAGATGGATACTGTATTCTCATCTACGCTCTCATGATAGCATTCATGGTGACGTATAATTTAAATTTCTAGCCCCGTCTGCCTGTAAGTTAAAAATTAATTTAGTTTAATTTTAATCTGACATATTACATCACACATAAAATTTAATATTAAAAATTAATTTTATTTCACATTCTACACACATTATTAAAATAATAATTAACTTATATCATATTCGTCACATATCCTAGCATAATAATTAATTTTATTTCACATCAATTATAACTTTCAATAAAAAAATATTTTCATCGAAGTTTAATTTTAACCTTCTTAAATTTAACTTTACAAACAGACCTATTTTCGAAAAATTCATAATAGTTGCAATGATATCAAGTTCATTTAACTCAATTGATCATTCTTAAGACCGAATTAAGTACTACTCGAGAATGTTGGACTTGTTCGAGAACACCCTTAACAATTCCTGTTTGGCTCGAGGACTAAAATGAGGATCAAAATGGTACTAGTTTAAAAAATAATAATAATAATACTAAATAATTTTTTTTTAATTATTTTATATAAATTTTAATATAAAAAAAATATTATTTTACTTCACATGCTCAATAATTTTTAATAAAAATATTAACTTTATTTTACATCTTAAGTCAAAATACTCGATTCGAATATTTTGGTCTAAAATGTGAAATAAAATTGATATTTTTGTTGAAAATTATTGAATATGTGAAATAAAATAATATTTTTTCATATTAGAGTTTGTGTAGAATGATTAAAAAAATTTATTTATTATTATTATTATTATTTTTAAATTAGTATTATTTTAGTCCTCACGCCAAACAGGACCAGACAAAGTGCAGCCAAGTTTAGGCCATGCTTGTGTATCTTTTTTAAGTATGGTCTGGCACCTCTTTGTGATCAAGATTCACAATCTTAATGCGTCAATTTTTATTCATATTTGATTCAGTATATATGGACGTATACATATGTGTATGTATATATATATGTAATATTTTATAATTTAAATGTAAAGATATTATTTGTTTTAATTTTAAAAAATTATGTGATTTAATTACTTTATAAAAAGTCACCCTTCTCAGTATCACTTTAACTCAAAGCACATTTAACTACTGAATTTTTCATCATTAACTTTATAATTTTGCCCAAGAAGTCATATCTATTATTTGAGATTACATTATTTACTTATACAATTCATAAACTCTCTTTCTTTTTGATGTGGTATGATTCATTTTCGTGCTTCTCAACCAAAAAGTTTACCAGGAGTTATTTCTTGTTCTAGTGATTCTGATCTAATTATATGGATATCAACCAAATGATCACTCTCCAAAGTACATCGTACTGTGAGAGGTTAGCTCTAATATCATATATTGATCACATGATTCAAATATTAATATATTATTTTATTATTTTAGTAATATATGTAAGATGTAAAATAAAGTTAATTTTTAATATTAAATTTTATGTGTGATATAATATGTTAATTTAAAATTAAATAAAATTAATTTTTAATTTTCAAACAAACGGGCTCTACAGTTTAAAATGATGCGAAAGTTTGCGATTAAAACCATTGGCAGTGGTTTGGCCGCGGCTCAAACCGTTGACAATGGATTAAATTAATGGCAGCTGCTCATAAACTACTGCTAATGCCTGAGGACTCTTCAATATCAGCGGTTTAACGCTTTAAACCTGCCATTGATGGGAAAAATTATTGGGTTTGGAGAGCTCGCCACGTTATTTTTTTATACACCAATTAAATGGCGACAGCTGGCAGTGGAAGCCCACTGCAGCTGAGTTCGGAGATCAATGTGCTTGTTATAGGCATAAAAGTACTTATTGTAGGCATAAAGGTACTTATTATAGATATAAATGTGCTTGTTATGTACCTATAACAAGCATATTTATGCTTATAGGCATAAAGGTGCTTATTATAAGTATAAATGTGCTTGTTATGTGTTTATAACAAGCATATTTATGCTTATAACAAGCACATTTATGTCTATAACAGTCTATAACAAGCACTTTTATGCTTATAACAAGCATTTTTATGCTTATAATAAGTATTTTTATTCTTATAACAAGTATTTTTATACTTATAATAAGCACATTTATGCCTATAACAAAGACATTGATCTCCGAACCCAGCTGCAGTGGGCCGCCTGCTGCCGGCTATCACCATTTAATTAGTATATGAAAAGGTGATGTGGCGAGTTCTCCGAACCCAATAATTTTTACATTAATGGTGCTACATTTGCTATTATTCTTACCATATATATATACATATACAACGTATAAGTATTTATATTCACACACATATAAGTAAATGTTTACATAAACTGTATTATGTGTTTTTTTGATGCAAATGTGTGTGTATGTATATATATATATATATTGGAATAATATTTTATTTAAAAAAATAGTTGTTCTTTGAGGGTGTATTTAATTGAATGAAATAACTAGTTTATTTCACACTTAATTTTTATGGAATAGTTATTTCTATATTAAGTTTAGTGAAATAGTTATTTCATACAAATTTTTATTCCATATTTCATGAAACAGTTATTTTTTTCACCAATGCAAAGAGTAGTTATTCTTTACAGTCAAAAAATATTATTTCAAAATTACTTTTATTTACACATACGCGCACACGTATATATTTGCACATCTTTATATGTATAATGCATGTAGATATATACTTATATAAGTTATATTCATATAAATATTTGTGTGAAATTATTAATGAAAAGATGATATCTAGATGTCATGATTATATAACATAACACCAAGATAACACCAAACCAAACGCCCCCTTAATCACATGCTTTGATAGTTTAACTGCACATGACGTCTACTTTTCTCAAACTTTAGTACAACAGTCGGACAAATTTTCGCTCTATTTGATCAAATCGTCCGATAGACTGTCCAATCTTCCTATTAAAAAGAACTCAATTTGCACTCATGATCAGATTTCTAGCAAGACCGGACCTCGCCTTCTTGATGATTGCCGAATCATCCAATGTTTAACCGTATGATCGCTTGATTGAGCGGATTGATTTTTTGATCAAAATGTTTGATCGATCAAGTCAAGAGTTTGTCATTGCTTGAGGATCGAGCTGTCTGATTCGGTTGAACTATAAATTCTGCAAAATTGTTGTTTTCTTACAATCTTTGATTTGATTTCTCTGAACTAACGACTATCTCAATTAGTAGTTAGTACAAACACATACATACACCTAGGAATCTTGTAGAAATATATTATTATTATTATTATTATTATTATGAATTAATTTTCAAAAATTAATTTCACTTGAATATGTCATCATTTTCCTAAGAATCTCCTAGGGGTTGGCAAAATTTGGTAAAACGGGTTGGCAGGTCAGATTAATTCAATCCAAACTTGAATTCAATCCGACTTGAATAGCTCAATTTAAACCCGATTAATGAACGGGTCAAGATTATTGGTCTGAACTCGACCTGATTAATCAATGGATCGGATTAATCTGCTCACCTGACTCATTTATAAAATAAATATTTATAAATGTGTAATTTGAATTCAACTTAACCCAATTATGTTCAACTCAAATCTAACTCATTTAATAAATAGTTGATGCATAGCCCCACATAAAAGGGGACCTGAAGCCATACAAAAAATCTCTTCGCAATCTCAATTGTACTTGTGGCTCGTAAGAGTGAGAGTTAAAAAAAATCTTCAAAATGAAAGACTTGGTGTCGAAAGAAAAAATCTTAAATAAGTCAAGAAGAAAAATAAATGTATATATATGTGGCTTGTAACATGTTTGAATGCCTCATTCTCTTCAACCACAACATCAAAAACTCGGACGACTCTCATTCTATAAAGGTCAGATTCTTGCAAATGTATCGACACTCGAACAACCAAATGTTAATAAGCAGCAAAGAAACATATCTATTAAAGCAGTATTCATAATTCATCATTATCTATAAATTACATGAACTGTAATGTAATAAGAAAGAGGACGAATGGGAGATCGACCACTTAAGATCGAAATTAGCACGGATAATCATGTACATCTCTCATGCTCATCTTAGTATAGTACTTCAAGCTGCCTACACATGCCAACAAGGCCTGTCTTCCTTTTTTTAGGTTTCAATATAAAAAATCTTGACCTATTATTTTAATGAACTTATCATTTTCCACAGTCCTCTACTTCCTTGGGTTCACTTACTGTAGATGAAAATGTGCTTCAGGAATTGACATTAAATTCAGTCAAATCCTTCCCAATCTAAAAAGACTTAAAAACCAAACATCATGTCAATCTGAGATAACTTTTTCTTCACTTTTTGATCCTAAAGATGCTTTCCTATGTGATGCAGCTGCAGTGCCAGTCCACTTTATTTCTGTCATAGAGATCATTTCTTTGGTTATGTTGCTTTTATGTTTGTACCGAGGTTTAAAAATTCTATGTTAGTTATTGCTCGTCATATGAGCCACTCTAGTGAACAAATAATGGTTATGAGTTGTTTAAATGGAGCATGACATTCTTTTGTCGGTTTTAAACTCAAGTTAACTTGACAGTGTTTGATTGTTGATCTTGGAACCGTCAACGAGAACGGCTTGAAGGTCTCTACTAATGTGATCATTGATAGTTGACAAATACAAAGATATTGTCAGTTTTGTCTTTAAGGTACTTCATGATTTGAGAACTCTCTAATAGGCCACTTATCCTAAAACTACTCTAATTTAAGTGCATTTAATTGTGAAATTTTTATCCTTATCCTCATAATTTTGTCTTTAAAATTAAGGTTCTCAATATGATACATTATGCCATTATTTATACATCACAAAATTTTGCTTACTTTTTTGATATAAGATGATTCTTTCTCTTTGACCTTGCAAATTTTCAAGAGTGTCTAATCCCTTTGTCATTCTAGAAGTCTGTCGGGAGTTTCTCTGCTATTCGCCCTTTTTAAACCCAGTCACTACAAGCTATCCCCTACCCTCTTCAATTGTGAGCATCACAAGCACACCAGTTTCTGCCTAGCTTGTCCTTGAATAATATCATATATTATAAAAGGTTGACTCTGATATCGCATTTTAACATCTCATGTCACAGATCTAGAGGCATTGTTTGCTTTAGTTATAGAGAATTGATTAACTAAAGGACTTCATAAGAAGCCACTCATCGAATGATGCATTTTTGTGCCCCTCTCACTCTAACTTATAAGGCAAATAGGAGTCCCTTTCTAGGGCATACTTTGAAAGTAAGTACATATTAGATTCATACTTTCTATGTTGTCCACGTACATAGAAATTGATAGTTAAGCATGTCATGCATGAGACCCCCCTTTCTCATGGTAAGATTTTTTGCTTTCGACATTAGATGCCTGACCACTCTATGAGATGGCTATTTTGTTCTTCTATCATGGTTTGGGCATGAGAATAAACATGAATTTTCTCATTTGGCATCTCTCGACGTGATGGTACCTTCAAATTGATGATCTATTGAATTCTGATTGCTCGTGTCTTTTGGCTCCATGTTAAGGTCCAAATCAATTGATGCTTTTTCATTGTTTACAAATTCAAAAGTAATGCATCATAAATCATCAAAATTAGATATCAATACATAAGCTCTGTTTGACAAAGAGACTAATTTGATCTTGCCATAAAAATTATAGTTGAGTTTGAGATGTGTGAGTGATAAGAAATAAAATTAGTTATGTTTAAAATTCTATATGATGTAAAATAATGTTGATTGATATTTTAAAAATGATGTAAAATTTGAAATAAAGTGAATTTTTTATATTAAAAATTATGTAAGATGTGATACAAATTAATTTAATATATATATATTTTTTATAATGAATGAACTATTTTAATCTTTAACATAACTAAAATGATATAAGAACCAAATAGGCTCATAATATCACTGAAATCGATCTAAGTATCAAAACAAAATTCTCTAATCTACCAATTTATGCTGCTGGGTACTAATATATATCAATGTCACGATATTAACTGCACCCAAAGTTCACTGAGTCATTGGTCTAATGAGAAGCATTATAAGATTATGTCATAGTAAGGGCACCATCCCTCGAGATCAAGACCCAACATTAACCCGTGAAACATTGCCTCCACTTCGAAGCTTTCTCTAATTGAGAGAACAAAGGCGTCAGCATCAAGACAAAAGAACCAAAGATCCTGACACTAAAATCAACCCAATTCTAGAGAAGAACACAAACATCGTTCATGTTGGATCTTGTGGCTTATGCTCCAAGCTCCTAGTACAATGGCTTAAGTTCAAGGATTCGACAATCAAGCCCTTCAAAAAGCGTATTAGAGATGCAAAGTGGAGCATGCAGTGCCCACTATAACACTAAATCAGAATGTAGCAAAATAAAAATTTCATGAGTCTCACGCAAATTCCATTATCTTTTTCTACAAATGGGGGAGATCTTGTAAAAAAAAAATACTGATAGAAAGGAGCCTGCTCAATCATGTTCTTCGCACTTTGCTCCTCTCAATCATGTGATATAATTAATGAGAAAAATCTTAGACTCGGAGTTGGAAAAGGAAATTTCGTTCATAACTCACTCGAATTGTAACACAACTCAAGTTGCAGGTAGGATCGAATCAGAGCTGAGCATTATAGGTACGAGCAGATTGGGCCTATTAAGAAAGAGAAGAAGAGTCATAATGAATCTTGCTCTAAGAAAATGCATGCCTCTCTCCACTCCAAGATAGAAATTATATCAAACTAAAACTCCTTTTTTTTTTTTTTACTGACACAGTTATTCCCTGCTATTATCCAACATTCAGGAAAACTAACAATCAAAAAACATCTTCAAAGATTACAATTTCTAGCCAAATTTCATATAGTTCATTCCTCTCAGCATTCCATAGAAGTATGGATATGAGAATCAGACTCATAGACAAGCATGTAACAGTTTTGCACATATTATTTACAACCTCATTTGGTTTGAGCTTTTTTTTTTGACATAAAAAAAAAATTATTTTATTTTTTAAGTTTAATGGGAGAGAAATTTATTCTACTATTAGGAAGTGTGTAAAATGTGAAATACTTTCAATTCTAATATTCGTATTTGTATTAGTTGTGAAATAAAGTTGATTTTTATAATTAAAATTTGTATTGGACAAAAAACTTGACTTGAACCAAACGAGGCCAAGTGACATTTTGGTCCAAGCCATCCACATAGCAATACTGCTAATGTAGTTTTAAATAATCCCCGGACTTGGAGATCTTGTTTAACTAGTGTCGAGCCGAACTCAGACCCCAGTTCTACCTCAAGAGTATATAGAAACCAAGCGTGGGTCCTCATGTTGGCAATTCTTATATTCGTGGGGGTCTACAGGCAGCTTTCCTTATTTATCAAAGAATAGCCGGATAACTATAAATAAAATGAGTAACGATTATTCTTCTCACATTTCTTTACTTGAGGAATTTCTTTGTGACATCCTGAAATTATATTTGAAGTGAAAAGAAATTTAATTATAATTCGATTTGAGGCTTAAAAATTAAAGCTGATTTGGATTTAAAATGAATGATTTTGGACCTGAAAATAATGATTTTTGGCCCTATTTGTAAGATGTTGAAAATAGAGGGACCAAATTGAAATTGTTCCATTAAACAGTTGCGCAGTGAGCAGCGAACCGTCATTCGCCGCGCCCGCCCGTTCTTTTCCGTGTGCGAAGGAGAGAGAAAGAGACCTCTCTCTCTCTCTCTCTGGTTGCTGTAGGGGGGAGAGGAGGAGAAGAAGAAGAAGAAGAGGAGAAGAAGAAGAAGAAGAGGAGAAGAAGAAGAAGAAGAGGAGAAGAAGAAGAAAGGAAAGAGAAGAAGGAAGAGAAAGAAAAGGAAAGCTCATACGAATTTTCGAGTATTGTTTAACGATTAATCGGTAGGTAATTCTATCCCTAAAGTTAATTTTATTACATGTGAAAACGGATGAATATTGTGAGATTTTAGGAATTATGTGGTTATGTCCCGTATTCGGTTAATTGCGTAAGTAGATTTTATTTTAACTTAGCCCCTATATAAATTAAAATTTAGAAATCAATTGACAAGAATTGAATAAATTTAATATTTAATTATTTATGAAATTTATTTTATTACATTGCTGATATTTTCTTCATGTTTATGACTGTAAATTTCGTTTATGACTTAAAATATCTTATTAGAGAAATTTGTTTAGATATACACACGTTTATATATTACTGGAATATTTCTGTTTCGGATCTGAGCCTTGTAGTATTAGTTTGGGGTATCAAATGATCTCGGATTTTGATCAAATTTGGTGATAAGTTAGATCTTGAAGTTACCTACAACTTTTATGAAGGAATATTTGATTAATTCTGAATACAAAGTATGATTTTGGTGTCATTAGTAAATACTGACAGAAATTCGGATTTTCTGACCGAGTTCAGTTCATAAGAGATTTGGTGTACCAAATTAATTCGGATTAATATAAAATTTTATATAAAGATAGAGGACACATTATACTATAATTTTTATATAGAAATCTTTCTTTAAAAAGTTCATTTTGGATGAGATTTTATTGAAAAAACTTGACATAAAAATCTGTTTTGAAAGAATTTATTATCACATGTAAATTAAATGGAGATTTCTTAAGTTATATGATTGCTATTAAATGAGAATTTGAAGATTATTAGATTATTTGATTATTTATCATATTTATATAGTGCTCTTATTAATTAGCCTAGAAATATATATTTTATTATTAGAAGTCCAAACAATTGAGTTACTTTGACAGTGATATTAGTTATTATATTGAGAAGAATTGTACTTATGAAATCGATTT
>JAEMOT010001373.1:22846-56603 GCA_019297695.1 Apostasia ramifera | reverse complement strand
ATATATATATATATATATTAAAAAGATTATATATAAATAAATATATAATATATATAAATTTAACTAAAAATAGTATATATTATATATATAATGAATTTTTAAATTAAAACTGAAGTTTAGTTCAACTCGAAAATAGACTCGAAGTTGATTAGATTTTCATTAACTCAAATCAAAAATGTGCGGTGACAGAGCGCATCACAGCACGTTTCTGAACAAATTTTTTCTTATTCAATCATATTTAAATACGAAAAAAATGCTAGTTTTTCATATTTTTGCAGTAGATATTTTTGTATTAGAATACAATAAGAAGGCAGAAATATGCGGAGTGTAAGTATTAGAATACAAAAGTATTTTTTTTATTCTATTTTATTTGAATATAAAAGTTAAGTTTTTATGAATTTTTTGGCCATGATGGAATGTTTTTACCCAGCTTTTTTTATTCTATTGTATTTGAAAAGGAAAACGCCTATTTAATATTTTTGTTATAAATAAAAATATTTTAAAACTAATTAAATATATAATATGTTTAAATTAGTATTTATATTTATCATATTTTAAATTTATAATTATCAAATTAAAAATATTAGAACTTATTATTGACATTTTTTCATATTGAAATACAACTGAACATGAAAAAAAAAAAATCTATGAAGAAATATTGTCTTGATATTTTTGAATCGAATTCAAATATGATCTTTTACATATAATTCATATTATTTAAATATATATTGAGATGTGTATAAAAATTAATTCTTTATGTTCAAACTATAAAAAAGTCAATTTTGTGTATGAACTAAGTTCCTCTAATTTTTAAATTTACGAAATAGACCTTCTAATTTGAAGTGAAGTACAAATAAATTCTATATTATTTGTTAAAATACTTAATAGAAGATGTTTTTTCTAATAAATAAATTAGTTTGAGCTTATTTTCAACTAAAAATATTAATTTAACTTTTAAATTTATCAAATTAATTTATTAATTAAAAAAATTATCCTCTATTAAATTCATTTATTAATATCAAAAAATTTATTTGCACATAACCTCAAACTAAAATATCTACTTGATTTATTTACAGACTAAAATGACTTGAATATATATAAGCCTAAAATAAGAATACCTATTTGCTATTAACCCAAAACTAATTTATCAGTATTATTCATACTTATCTTTTTTTATTGGTAGGTTTGGCTTGAAAATGCTTTCAGATCGTTCTGTCAATGAGTTTATAACTTTCTAACATTAAGTCTGTTTGTTTGCAAAGTTAAAATTAAACTTAAATAAAAATATTTTTTTATTAAAAGTTGTGAATGATATGAAATAAAGTTAGTTATTATATTGGGATATGTGAGGGATGTGCTATAAGTTAGTTATTATTTTAATAATATGTGTAGGATGTGAATAAAGTTAATTTTTAATATTAAATTTTATGTGATGTGATATATCAGATTAAAATTAAACTAGGTTAATTTTTAATTTGGAGACAAACGGTAGGCCCCATTTGTTTTTAGGTTAAAAATTAATCTGCTTTAATTTTAACTAGGTATATTACATCACACATAAAATTTAATATCAAAACTTAATTTTATATCACATCCTACACACATTATTAAAATAATAATTAACTTATATCATATTTCTCACATATCTCAACATAATAATTAACTTTATATCGCATCCCTCACGTATCCCAATATAATAACTAACTTTATTTTACATTATTCACAATCTTTAATAAAAAAATATTTCTATCCAAGTTTAATTTTAATTTTGTGAAATTTAATCTTACGAACAAACAAGCCTTTTTATTTCAGTGAACCTCAAACTAAAATTCTAAATATCCTCTAACTTTAAAATAATATACAACAATCACGTTTGTTTAAGAAAGTGAATGACACGTATCGATATGATCCAAATAGCTATATAAAGACCATTCATGCTTGTGGTTTAAAGATAAATTAGATGAAAGCTAATTGACCTATAGCCATATAATCATACAAATCTTTATTGCGAAGCCTATAAATTATGTTCCTTGGTTGAATCATGATGACTTATTTCAATTTTGACTCTATCTCTCAGCAGAATATGCATAAATTTGCATTGTATTTTTTTTGAAATGTAACTTAAAATTAAATCTTCATTATCTAACAGAACTCGGAACATACCTTTGGAATCGTTTTAATGATTAAACTCTCGTGAATCAATTTTGTTCTTTCATTCTAGGTAACTTAGATCTCATTTAATATAAATATCAACTAAAGGATTCATGTCATGATTGATTCGACAAGTTTTACGCTGGCTGTCGACTGCATAACGCAACCCTCCGCGTTTCTCATCCGGGACTTGGGACCCGGCAACGGCGCGTTAATATAAATATCAACTAATAAAAAAAAACTTCTATAATTTATTTATCCTCCTCGTTTTATATGATTCAAAGAGAGTAGAAGGTGGGGAGCAAAGGCCCTAAGAATGCCTCTATAATGACAGAGGGGATTAATTTTTTATGACAAATTTCTAAAATGATAAGAAATAAGTTAGAGTCAGTAGCTACATATTTAAGATAGAGAGAAAATTATTGAGCTCAATTATTTTGCTGTAGAGCAAAGTGGTACGTGATTTTTGAGAGTCTGAATACATCCAAACTAGTTCATCCTCTACTAAGCCATCAAAGCTTACTAATTTGCTAATCCTCTCCACTAGATCTAGCCCAAACCACAAACGTAAGACTTCCAACTATATCTAGCACTCATGTAATGAGCCTGACATAGTTAAGAGAGAAAGAAAGGCATATAGTTAAACATATATTTTTTTATTATATTTGTAAATCACAATATTTTTGTAGTGAATAGGAAATATTAGTTAGCCCGACTCTCAATTTTCATTGACCCAATCTTGATTATTCATGTTATCAGGTTAGTGGCAACCGTGATATCGCATTACTTGTTAGGTGATCTACCAGAGGCTGAATGCGTTAAAAACATGGTTGACTAAGTAATTAATTGAGTCCGTAACCTATCGATCAATCCTTGAATTATTGATCGATCAAAGGCTTTAGACGACTAAGTGCGGTAATCATTAAGTTCAGTTTTGGAAAGAATTTGAAGTTGGTCAACCACTCATAAATGGTTGTTTTCTACGAAAAATTATTGGGTGCGCCGCGCGCACCGTTCGGACGCCCAATCACAGGATGCCACGTGTGCCAGGACCCAACTGTATGGCACACGTGGCGCCCTCTGAATGGGTTCCGGACGTGCGCCGTCCGAACCCAATAACTTCTCCTTTTCTACAGCCATTGAAAGTACTTGTTGGAGAGCTCTTCATTTATTTTGAGGTCTTTTTTTTAACACAATATATAAGAGGATTTAATGCCCTAGATGTTCATATGACTAAAAATTAAATGAAGAATATATTATGAGAATTTGATAGAACTTTCGAGTGAGCAATCATTCTAACTAAAGAATGTTTTGTTGATGATTAATGTTCTTAAAGTACGCAAGCTCCAAAGAGAAGATCCCTTATTTTGTTCGTACTTTCATTAGTTCTAGGTTTATAATCTATTATATTTGAATTTTTCATCCTCTTGTTATCTTTTTGGTGAGATATGTATTATTTTTGTTTTTTTTGTGAAGAATAAAAGAACGTTTGGTTCAATATTTTTTTAATATTATATTATATTCTTTAGAAAAAAAATTATTTAAAATGATATCTATAAATTTTTTTTTATAAAATTATTAATAAAAAATTTTATATAAATATCATAACATCTAGATTATATGACATAATATCAAAATAATAACAAATCAAATGACCCTAAATTGACTTTTATTGAGTATTTTATATTTCTTAATGAGGATTGTGTTTATATTTAGTAAGTCTTTCCTTTAAAAATTTCTTTTTTTTTTTATTGCTTCCTTTGAGTCCAGGAGTGAATATAGAGGAGAAATCTGACTATAAAAATGAGTTATTAGTTCATTTTTTGTTATTTTTTGCCTTTGAGTTATTAATATTTTATATTTTTTATATTAAAATTTATGTAAAATATAATAAAATTTTATTTATTTATTATTTTTTAAATTAGTACTATTTTAGTCTTGATTTTGATTTGTACGCAAACAGGGCCTAAGAAATAAAAGGCTCTTGAGCCAATTTGGTCAAAATTAATATAAAAAAATATTTTGATATTTTAATTTAATGCTTGACTTAATCGTGTTTCATCACACCCAATCGAAATAATACTTTTATTTATTTTTAATTCTAAATATAAATAGTTATGTCTATTAATCTTTAAGTATAAAAAATTATTATGCATGCATGAAATGTTATTTAAATAAATTTTAGATTTATTTTTAATGTCATATATATATTTTTCTTGTGAAATATAAGTTTCAATGGGAAAATAATTAAAGAAAGTGAGAAATATTAAACATAAATTTAGAAATATAGTTTAAGAAATTTATTGTGCGTATACAATAATTTTTTTATAAATTTTATGAAAATTATAAATGAGTTGATAAATTAGTTTTATTTACTAAAATTAAGAATTTGATAGGATATTTCCTATATATTTATTTCCCATCTCTCTGCTAGGTCCGAGGAAGCTCAGTTTCCTTTTCTTGTGATCGGAGACCGATTGAAACCCTAGCCATGGCGAGATCCGGGTGGAGGGCCCTGTTCTCTCTCTTCGCTGTATCGATTATACTTTTGTCTTCGGTGCTTGCGAGCTCCAACGTGCCTTTCATGGTGGCGCAGAAGAAGGTCAGCCAGTCTCGCCTCAAGTCCGGCGTGGAGCGGTTGACGGTATCTATAGACGTCTTGAACGAAGGATCCGTGTGGGTTTTCTCTGAAACTCGTTTCCTTTGTTTATATTCCAGTGCTAATAAATTTCCGTGATGGCATCTTGCCGATTTGTTTTTTTAGCTTTTTTATTGTTATTCCGCATATAATCGTGGGTTTCTCTAAATTTAGGTGAATTATGGCAAAAATATTCCACCCGTTATTGAATTCATGGGCAGTGTCCTTGAAGAGCATGTTGGACTCCCGTTGTTTCTTTTGACTGCATGTTTTTACTGCTAGATTTGTGTTTTAATCGTTTACATTCACTGAAATGTTTGATTTTTGTTGCAGTTAGCCAAAAATTTCTTGGCGTTTCTTGATTTGACTTTTTTCGGTCATTATTAATACTGCATCTTGATATATCTCATTCCTTGTGAATCTTCCAGTTGCTTTGCCCCTTTTTGATGTTACTATGCCTGTTGAGTTGCTTGATTTCCCCTTTAACTTATGTGCTTGACATAGTTTGTGATGAAGAGAAGCTTGCATGGCCTGGGAGAATATGCATGAAGTTCTGGATTTGAAACCATTTTTAAAAGGACATTTTGAAACTTCCTGACAAACTTTGGGGTCATAATTTTTATGATATGGTTTTGCCCATTCTTTGTTAGGCGGAGGTATATGCTAGATTATGGTTGGTACCTACATGTTGAACTTGACTATCCGTAATGATACATAAATTCTGCTTGACATACATGTTATATAGTTTTGTTTCCGTTTCATGGAGAGTGACTTGCATGTGGTTGACTATGAGTAATACTGTTTAATCATGATTTGGATGTTTGCATGATCCATGAAATGCATTTGATAATCTGCTATAACCTGTAGATTTAACATGCCTTTAGTTTATCTGAACCTAATAGAATTGATGATTTTATGAATTTATTAGTTTTACCCTATTTGAACTGGCGCTTCCTTATCCGGATTCTTCCTGTTTTTCCTGAAAGCAACTGAAATGGGAAGATGCACACCTATTGTTTGCAACAAATGCATGTGAGATATAGCAATGTAGCATGACCTGTGCTGGGCATGCTTTCTATCATGATTACTTGATTAAGTTCTGGCAAATAAAATTTAAGATATTATTGTTTAAGGGGGTGTTTAGTTCAATGTAATCTAGATATTATTATTTTTTAAATGTCATTATTATCTAGATATTTATGTTATCTATCAATTATGGTTTGTTTGGTTTGCCGTTAATAATATAAAGACATGATAATACGTTTCTAGAAGTATATTTAGATATTTGTTTATTCACTCCCATTATCACAAGAAAACACACAATATCTCTCCAAATAGATCGAACTTTCCTGAACATTATTTTTCTATCCTAAGGCCACCTGATTTAGGCCTCCGATATTTCCACTGGAGGCCGCTCTGTCGTTAGCAACTCTTTAGGCACCACCAGCTGATTGTACATTGAGAAGTTGATCCATTCCTTCAACTAATCTTTCTGCCCCTAGATCTCTGGTACCTACAAGCTCTTCAGCATCTCCAACTTGTGTTGTTTCGGCCTATCTTTCACATTTTCCTCCACCTTCTCTTCCCTCTTGATTGGCCATAGCGGCAACATCACCTTTGGCAAGCTTTTTGTTGATTTATTCCATTATCATTGCTTTTGGCTTCGGAAGTGTCAATGTGTCTTTGCTTTAGCATGATGTTGATAAGAAATGAGTGTAGGGTCAAGTATGATGCTTATAAGGGGTGAATAGACTTAATAAAAAATTTTAAGATTTAATTTACTTAATATAAATAGTTAGTACAATAGTTAAAAAATTTAAGTAATATGAGAATTAATGTAAGCAGAATCAAACAATAAATGCAAGGAAGGAAAGAAAATTACATTCACAATAACCACACAGTATAATGTGGTTTAGTTTAAGCTTGAGCCTAATATACACTACGCTAATTGGAAAATTCTTATTATAGCACACTCCTTGGTTTAGATGGAAAAATTCGTACACAAATCTTCTTGTAGCCATTCACTAGAGGCCTTTACTTTTAAGTGAGGGTACATTGACCACCTCCAACCCTTAGTTGGAGACTCTTTTTTCACACATAATGAAGGTAAAAAGAAAAGAGAAAAGTATTACAATGTAAAAGAATCACTTATTCTTTTTTCTTATGATTGAATCTTGAAGGCTAAAAGAAGAGTAGATGGAGAGCTTGAGCGCTTGAGATCAAAATCGTCTTAATCAATATTAAAAAAAGCGCCTTAATCGCTGTAGTACACTTGATTAAATCTCCACTTAAATGCTTTACTCACTTTGGAATGTTGGAAAATGATGGTGGTTATTGAGAACAAGTAGAGTGTTCAATGAGCTAAAAGAGAACCCTCATAATGAATGCTTCATCGGTTAGAAAATTGGGCTGGAGGTAGCTTGGAGCTCGACCTCAAGTTGACCCTTAACTAAATTTATGCATTCAAAACAGGCCAACGGTCGGGTCTAAGGTCAGCCTTAGGTCAATCTCACTATGTAGGTCGACATGGAAAAATCTCCCCAGAAGGTCAAAATTTCTATCGATTGAGGTTGATCTGAAGTCAACCTTAGTACTGACAGCAGGTCGCCCTCCAGCCAACCTACAACTATTTTGGAGCTAGCAGAGCCTGAGGCTGACCTCACTACCACTAGGCAACACATTATGATGGATTTCAACTTTGATCGATTTTAAAATGATCTAATTAGCATGTATGAGATTTTAAGTGCTCAAACTCGCATCCAATCTATTCAACATTTAAGATCAACCTCACAATAAATCTATTCTTTAATAAAAATAAAAGATGAAATGATGTAGATAAACTATGAGGGTCTGTTTGGCAACAATCCAAAAAAATGGCTTATTTTAGCCATGGCCATAACTTTAAATTTATTTTTAAAAAAACTTAAAAAATATTTTATATCTCATCCTACACAAATTTCAACGTTAAACAATCACTTTATGTCACATCCAATACAATTTTTAATATAACTAACTCACTTTATTTCACATCATACACATCTTTCTAAAAATTTTCGCAAAAAATTTCTAAATTATTTTTTTTTCCTCTAACCAAATAGAGCCTTAGAGATGGAATATGCTCCACTTGATCTTGAATGCTTGATCTTTTCTCTAACTTGATTCAATTTCAATTTTAGCACAAATAGGTATCTCCATTAATTAACTTGATCATGATTGAGATGTGATTAAAAGCACTAAATAGTTTCATTGGTACTTAAATATGTTACTAAACATCAAAAATCTCAATATTACTATAAGGGAGGAATCAACAATCTCCACTTTTTTGATGTTTAGTAATTTGTTTAAGTTAAAAAAAAGAATCATATGTAAAGGAACAATATTACAAAGAGAAACCTCTCCTCAATTAAATATTATTTTATTTTCTTTTGAGTGGAGTTTTACTTTAATATTTTACAAAAAATTTTAGTAGAGTTTCCTGGAAAATGGACTAAAAATGACAAATAAGGTACAACATAAAAGACATAACAATAATAGTCATATATAAACATAATATACTAGAATATATCGAATGCTAAATGTCTACACATAACATATTCCAAATGATATATTGATTGCGAAACATCTAAAGATAATATATTCCCTACACATAATACATCCCATTCATACAAATACAATGTAAATTACAAAGATTCAAATGATGCACAAAGATATACAATTTAATTCAAATGTTATACAAAGGCACACAGTTTAATAACATTTCTTAAAGTTTATAACTTCCCCCTCTTTGCTTACCATAAAAAGAGAACGCATGGAAGTATCTCGGGTTCAAATATAAATAAGTATATGTACTAATAGAATTTGGTAGTCTCTGCAAGGCCTCAAGTGGGTTAAAATACAAATAAAGTCTAAACATCAATGCCAAATCTAAAATACATCAAATAGTCCATTGATACAACTCCAAGATAAAGGCTAAATCGAGATTAAAGCTCGTGAATAGCAGTTAGGGAATTTGAGTGGGTAGACTGATAATGATGTGGGGCATGAGATGGCCCTGGTTTATCTACATCAACCTCCTCAGCATCAGCCTAGAGCTTACTCTGGGGTGCACCCTCAGGTCCTTTTCCATCAGCCTAAACATGTGGAGAAGCATTTATATTTAGTCCTACCTGGATCATATTGCCTATTTTTACATTTGTTGACTTCCCACCTTTTTTAATATGATATTTATTTCTAAGAATTTTAAATATGCAGTAATAAAATGGCAATAACATGAATATTCTATCATGGTCAAGTGGCACACGTTTACTACAAATAGATAATAAAATTAAGGTTCTGTGGATGATGATGAACCATGGCAAACATCAAATATAGACGACTAGTGCGAACTTGAGTTTAATTCCTTGAAGCGATCGGAATAACGCTATCAACAATAAAATGATAAAGGGGGATGTGCTTAGGTCGAAAGAATTTGCTTAACAAGGTATGAGACTTATAATTTGAAACCCGATGAAAGAAGTATATGGATATGTCCTCAATTGAATTTGTCATGACCTCATCAAGGAAAATAGTCAAGGAAGGAGAAATAAAAATCAACTTCTTCGAGGCCTAATAATCTATTGAAGCCACCTGAGGTGATTGTAATAGTCGTTCTCTGAATATGGGGTGGTAACGAGTGTCAAGGGTGACTTTTAGGTTGTGAAAAAAGAGATCCTTAACCACAACTACAAAAGCTAAAGAAACAAAAAGAGATCCTTAACCACAACTATAAAAGTTAAAGAAACAACATGCATGAATTATCATCTACTCTTTTAACAAGAAGAAAGACTGGAAACCCGCTTGGTCTCGACTTGAAAGAAATATCAAACTTATCGAATCCCTTGCAGTCTTTCCTATTTGTTTTAGGATAGGCCACGAACCCACCGTCGTCCCTCCGTACTGCGGATGTCGAAATTCCCAATAGCACACTTGTAAACATCTTTCAAGGATTCTAACGAGGTCATCTTCAAGATTTTCTTCTCCACCACAAATTGCTCCCAGCACGAACCAATCAAAAACAAAAAATATACACAAACCCTAACTTTCCCTCTCATTCTTGCTGCACTATAGATCCCAGCTCACAAAACCCTAGGCCAAATGCGGCTTACTGACAAAGTTGAATTTTTTTAGCATTGAGTAAGGAAATCAAAGGTACCTAAGATCAAAACTAGATCTTTTCCGGATAGAAGAGTTGCAATTACTGTTAAATGGCAGAGAAATCTCTGGTTTTGGTCATCATTTCCTAGGGTTTCTAGATTTCCAGTTTCCAAAGAAGAAGCTAGTTCGAAGATTGAAGAGACGTGTCGATTCTTTGTTTGTTGCTTCCACTTCCTTTCACTCTTTCCGTCATCGTTTGGAGTTCAGAAACCCAGAGTTTATACGGATGCGTTGGGGTAATCAATGAGATTATTGATACATAGGACTTGTGGCACGATCTAGACCGTACGATTAAAGGCAGTTGGTGGATCGATGATGGAGAGCAATGCACGAAGTTGCTGATGGACCTTGATCAGGTGATGGCACGATTAAATCAAAAAACAAGTGATGGCATGATTTTCTAGATTGCGTCAACAATGATTGATTATTACATCCAATTAATATTTTATTGATAGACATCCAATACTCGTAATGTTTTTTTACATATGAAAATTTAATTATAAAATAATAACTTATATTTATATATTAACAATTATGTATTAAATATTTTGAAATATTGAGTATAACTAGCATAAGATTTAGAAAATACTCTTTCTGGTTTGACATACTTAGATTAGTTTCTATCGTTGTTCATCTGATACATGACAATTATCAAAATTTAGTCATTTCATCAAACTTATCCCTCTCCTTTTTCTCAGTTGTTAATCAAGTCAATTATGAGTTGAACTCGAACCCGATTCGAAAACTTCAATCAGCAAGAAACCAGACAAATGCTCCGTTTTGTTTTCAGACTCTCTCGAACACTTCAATGCTTGGATCCCAAGTTCTTCCACTTTTGTGCTCACCAAGAAGCATGCAGGTTCACCCTGCCCTCCCTTCTCAAGAACTGTGCTTACCGCCTTGACATCGCCCATGGCAGGAGAACCCATGCGAGGATTTTGCAAATGGGTCTACAGTCCGACCCTTACATCGCCAGTTCCCTCGTCTCCCTCTACTCCAAGTGCGACCATCTGTGGGATGCCGTCCAAGTGTTTGATGAATTGCCCCACCGAGATGCCACTACCTGGAACACATTGGTCACCGGTTACTTTCTTCACAAATGTATGGAGGAAGCTTTATCGTGGCTAAAGAAGATGCAATTGGCTGGTGTCAAGCCTAACGGACATTCCCTTACCATTCTTCTCACTGCTTGCGGTGATGGCTGCTTGGGACTCGATCTAGGTGTGCAAGTTCATGGCTTTCTTGTCAGGAATTTGTTCTACCGCGACTCTTTTGCACTCACTGCTTTGATCCATATGTATTCGCGAGCTGGACAGATAGCTAGAGCGTTGCAAGTGTTTGAGGCAGAGTTGGATAAGAGCGTTTCTATGTGGAATGCTATGATCTCTGGGTTTTGCTACAATGGGTTTTGGGTGAGAAGCTTGGAGCTTTTTATCCTAATGATGAATGAGGGTTGTGAGGTGTGGTCTGAGGTTGCTTCGAGTGTTATTGCTGCTTGCTCCATGGGGGGAGCTATTGAGTTAGGTGAGGGAGTTCATTGTTTTGTCATTAAAATGGGATTTGAGCAGGATACTTATGTCTCCACTTCACTGATTACCTTTTATGCTAATGTTGGATCAGTTGATAGGGCCTCAAAGATTTTCGATTCCTTGCCCAATAAAACAGTACAACTATGGAACTCCATGCTTTCCGCTTTTGTCCATAATGATTGTGCCTTAGAGGCTTTAGCTTGTTACAATAAAATGCTCTCTTTCGACGTGGTTCCTGATTCAATCACAATATCTAATGTGCTTTCTGCTTGCAGTATGATTAGTCAATGGCTTTTTGGAAGGAAAATTCATGGGTTGCTAATAAGAAGGCCGGATTTAAGGAACAAAGTGGTTCAAAATTCCTTGATAAGCATGTACATGAGAAGTGGAGATGTTAGTGGTGCTAAAATGCTTTTTAGTTCAATGGAGGAAAGGGATGATGTTATCTTGAGTTCTATGATCACTGGGTTTTGCCAAAATAAAAACTTTAATCTTGGTTTAGGAGCATTTAATCAGTATAGGGCTGAAGGGTTCATTCCAGATTCAGGAACTTTTTCTAGTTTAATTCCAGTTTGTACTGCCTTGGATTGCGTACAACTTGGGCTCCAGATTCATACACTTGCTATTAAAAATGGCACAATTTTTGATATTTTTGTAGGGAGTGCTCTGATTGATTTGTATTCAAAGTTTGGGTTTTCATCATCAGCTGGAAATATCTTCTCTGCCATTCCGTATAAGAACGTTGTGGTCTGGAACTCGATGATTTCAGGTTACAGCCACAATGGCCTAATCACCGAGTCCATCAGCACATTCATTGAAATGACTCAAAGTAGTGATTTGTTTCCTGATTCTGTTTCAATAACCAGTGTTCTTGTTTCGATTTCCTCACTGGCAGCTTTAGCTAAAGGGAAGATGATACATGGATATCTTGTGAGAAATGGAATTCAGTGTGATAATCTTGTTAGCAATTCATTCATTGACATGTATATGAAATGCGGTTGTTTGCGATATGCCCAAGTGATCTTTGGGCAAACGTCTACAAAGAACATCGTAGCTTGGAACACAATGATAGCTGGATATGGCTGCCATGGCCACTGCTTGAAGGCGATTGAATTGTTTGATGAGATGCAGAGGTTGAAGGTAACACCTGATGGAACTACGTTTCTCTCTCTGATATCTTCTTGCAGCCATTCTGGTCTGGTAGAAGAAGGACGCAGAATCTATAATTTGATGATAAATGATTATGGGATAAAGCCTACATTGGAGCATTATGCTGATATGGTGGATCTATTTAGCCGAGCTGGTTGCCTTGATGAAGCTTATGATTTCATCAAAGCTATGCCGTTAGAGCCCAGCGAGAGCATGTGGTTGTGTTTTTTAAGTGCTTGTAGATCTCACCGTGCTCTTCATCTTGGAGGAAAAGCCAGTGAGCACCTGTTGAAAACGAAGCTCCAGGAAAGTGGGAGCTACTCCCAACTTGTGGGATTCTATGGAGAGATAGGTTTGTTGGAAAAGGCTGCAAGATTGAGGGCTAGAATGAAGGCCTATGGGATGATTAAGAATCCGGGATTCAGTTGGATTGAGCTTAAGGATAGAGTTCATGTTTTCTACTCTGGTGTTTCATCTTCTCCATTGATTACAGAAATCCATGCCACCCTAAAAGGCCTTCAAAAAACCATGAAGCTGAAGCTAGTAGATGAGTTTAAATTATTGTGATTGTTCGAAGAAAGTAGCAAAAATTGATTGATGAAGATCACTAAAGAGTTTACAAACTAATTGAAAAGAGAATTGTGGTAGAAAATTGTTATTGATTGCATCAAATTAGGTACAGTTATATACATATGAGAATACATACATATGGCAAGTACAATGATTAATTACATAGAAATATTCCAGGGAATATTGCCGACTTGTATGGAATGGAGTAATTCTCAAATATCTCTATTCAAGGAATAGAAATTAATTGTGATTATTTGAGATCTTGATATTTATATGTCAACATCTCCCCTCAAACTCAAGGTGGAAGTGCATCAATCAACTTGAGTTCGGAAACTAAAATTGAAAAGCGTCCAGGTGGATGATCTTTGGTGAAATATCTGGAACTTGATCAGTAGAAGAGATGGGAAGGAGGTAAACATTTCAAATAATGTGCTGGCAAATAAAGTGACAATCGACCTTAATATGTTTAGTTCGCTTATGAAAAATATCATTATGAGCAATTTGAATAGCACTGCGATTGTCACAATATAGTGTGGTTCCCAAGGAATGACAAATATCTATGTCAGAGAGCAACCATTGTAGCCAGATAAGTTCCTAAGTAGTGTCAACAATAGCACGATAATATTTTGCTTCCATACTAGAGCGAGCAGTAACTATTTACTTTTTGCTTCCCCAAGAGATAAGAGATTTTCTAAGAAAAAAAACAAAAACCAATCATCGAGCATTTGTCTATAGGATCACTGGTCCAATCAGCATTAGAATATGCACAAAGTTTCAAAGGAGAGTTAGACGAAAAATGAATTTCATGAAATAATGTACCCTTAACGTAGAATGCGAAGAACAATAGAAAAGTGTGTAGTACTTGGAAAGTCATAAACTAACTAATAATGTGAACTGCATATGCAATGTCTAAACGAGTAACTTTGGGATAGTCGACCAAACTATCCACCAATTGATGATAAAGTATAGGATCATTAAGAGGAGATTCATTTAAAAGAGTAAGGTGAGTAAACATTAAATCCTTGGAGAAACAAAAAGGTAATGTACTTTTTAGATGACATTGCAAGCTTTCTAATCAAGTAATTAATGCTGGTCCCCTACGTCCACCGGAGGGAGCTTGAAGTGTTTCACTATGTCTCAAAAAGGAGAGCCGCTTGGACTCAGTACAAGGGTGAAAACAACGTACAGGAATGGAAAGAAGAAAGAAGAAGAAGAAGACGACGGAGCCCGACCGGCCGCCTTCCTTGAAGCCTCGTCCATCCTCCTTCTTGAAGCTTGTTCAAAGATATTTATAGGCAAGAGGTGGTGGAGCTCAGTCCGGGTTTTTCGGAAGAGGAGAAAATTTTCAATTGCTGAGTCCACACTGGTGGTCCCACCACTGTCGGCCACCGGAGGAGCCGGAAGTAGTGGAAGGAGAGCTTGGCTTCTTGATCTCCGCGATTCTCTTGGGAATCCGTGATGGTTGAAGCATGTGGGCCCTTAGTTTGTGTGACTGGCATGAGCGCCCAGCATTAGAAATAGTGCAGTCAGGGCACGCTGACAGCGACCGGTGCAGCTGAGAATCATCGTGGCCGCTGTTGTTGAAGATGGTTCGAAACATTGTGGTCGATGTTAGGAAGCTGGGAAATGTCGTGGCCGATGTCTGGAGAAAATTGGGTAACATCGTGGCCGATATTACGAGGCTATTGTAGCCCAATCCTCGTCGACGATGTCTGGGAAGGCCGAATCGTCGGGATTGAGGTTTGGTCGAACCCTCGTGGCTGAGGTTTGAGACCTACAAGAATAAAGTTCATTAGTGATTAATTGTCAAGATTGGAGGACTAGTGTGCCTCTCAAGGTGCCGCGTGTATGGTTAAGATGCAGCGCTGGAACCACACGTTAACATCAGCCCCCCGCATGGCAGGGCGCGAACATTAATATGGGTCCTGGAATGCGAACCGTAGCGGTGGTGGACATGCTGCCCAAGGCCTGTTAAGATCAAGTTGGGGCGGCGTCCGACCGATCTGCATTCCTCTCCAACAGTTCCTGAAGTTCTGTACTCAGAGAGAAATATGCAAAAGTGCAAGAAAATGTAAATTGTAACAAGTTTTGTTTTGAATGTGAATTCTTGAAAACTTGTTAACTGAATGAATTCTGTTTAGCGTTTTCCTTCTTTTGTCTCCTTTCTCTTTTGTTTGAAAAAGATACTAAGATCAGAAAGAAAAGAACAAGAATTCATAAGTAAATGAAGGTATAAAGCATATGATAAAATTCATAAACTGCAAAATAGAAGTAAAGGATTTCTAGAAGACAGAAAACAAACTATCATCGTCCACGAGATTAGGTGAAACGTCGGGAAACGATAGTTGAGGAATGAGTGCGTTCCGATATTTTGAAACATTGAGCACGAGGTTTTGAGAAAGGGAGGTAATGCACTCCGATGTTTTGAAACATCGGGGAGCCCCCAGGTGGACAGCAACCCCCAGCCACCCAGCTCAGCAAGAAAGTTACTGAGATAGTGGAGGAGTTGAACAAGGTCGCTGAAGACCAGGAGGACACGTCGCCATCGAGCAGGCCAAAGAAGGGATCAGGTCCGTATCTGAACATTTGGGAAGAGAGAGTTCCGCCCAGCGAGGAAAGGAGGGAAGGCTGGAGGTGACAAAGCAGGTTGAGGAAGTGGATATGGGAGAAATGGTGGAAGAGGATGGTGATTTTGGTGAACTTCCTAAGGAGGAAGAGAGTGTCTGGGCGGCTGAGAAGAACCAGACGATTGAGCAGAAGGTGTCGCGACCGGTGGGGGAGGTTCAAGAACCACCGCAGCCGGCGGAGGATGTGCGGGAGGCGCCGCAACCGGCGAGAGAGGTGTAGGAGTTGCCGCATCCGGCAGAAGGGGTGCAAGAGTCGCCGCAGACGGCGGAGGAGTTGCAGGCGGCAACATGGTCGTGCAGATTGGCTGAGTTTGCCTGAGAATCACGGCCTGCTGGGTTGTGAGGCCAGTGACCAGATCAGTGAGGTTGGCCAGTATCCCTTGCAATTCTGAGATGCGGGTACCTCTGGAGGAAGAAGTAGATCCGGCGCGACGCCGGGATGTTGAAGCTGAAGCTTCGTCACCTGGCGCCCTGACAGAAGGTTCACTTGCTTGTGTGTTGCGGACGGTAGAGTTGGTTCTGCGTGTTCTGACCATCATCTTCTCAAAGTCTTAATGAAAGCACCAGAAAAATATTGACGTGGGATGTAAGGGGTCCCCAGAGAGAGAGAAAGAGAGTCTCGAGAGGCAGCGGTACGCAGAAAACTAAGCCTGATGATTAAGGCCTAAATGAGAGAGAAAAGCATCCAGAATAGCACACAGGGTTTAAGGATTTAAGGTGATTTAGGGTCCACCGGAGGGAACTTGAAGTGTTTCACTGTCTCAAAAAGGAGAGCCGCTTGGACTCAGTACAAGGGTGAAAACAACGTACAGGAATGGAAATAAGAAAGAGGAAGAAAAAGACGGAGCCCGACCAACCAGCCGCCTTCCTTGAAGCCTCGTCCATCCTCCTTCTTGAAGCTTGTTCAAAGATATTTATAGGCAGGAGGTGGTGGAGCTCAGTCCGGGTTTTTCGGAAGAGGAGAAAATTTTCAATTGCTGAGTCCACACTGGTGGTCCCACCGCTGTCGGCCACCGGAGGAGTTGGAAGTAGTGGAAGGAAAGCTTGGCTTCTTGATCTCCGCGATTCTCCTTGGAATCCGTGATGGTTGAAGCATGTGAGCCCTTAGTTTGTGTGACTGGCATGAGCGCCCAGCATTAGAAATAGTGCGGTCAGGGCACGCTGACAGCGACCGGTGCAGCTGAGAATCATCGTGGCCGATGTTGTTGAAGATGGTTCGAAACATCGTGGTCGATGTTAGGAAGCTGGGAAACGTCGTGGCCGATGTCTGGAGAAAATTGGGTAACATCGTGGCCGATGTTACGAGGCTATTGTAGCCCAATCCTCGTCGACGATGTCTGGGAAGGCTGAATCGTCGGGATCTAGGTTTGGTCGAACGTTGCTCAATTTTGGAGGCATGTAGATATTAATTTAGAATAAGAATTTTATGAATTTTACAATTTTTTTAAGTGTCATTAAACTAAATAATTAATGTCTCCAACATTAGACTTTACAATAACATCGAACCAAATGCCTCCTCAAAGGTGTTTTTAGTTTTTCTTGAAAAGTGGTTTGAGCCATGTATTAAAAAATAACAAGGGTAGAAAAATGTAAATCAACCGCCATCCTCTTTGAGGATATTATAAAAATCAAATGGAAATGTCATTCTTATTTCCCAAGCAAAATTGCCTAATGTTACTAAATATGCAAAGATAATTCGCATTCTAGTTATATGAGTAACTTTACATAAATGAAAGAAAACAATTAAGAAAACTATATCATCCACAATGTTGCCTTTCTCTCGCTATTTTTGTAGCTCCCAACTTGTCATCTAGTAGTTCTAGGTGATGATTGAATGTTTTAATTAGGTAGCGTTTCTCTCTAAGGCTCTTGGAAGTAGGTTCCAGCATTTAACTGCTCGCAAGTTGCAGGTTCTAGCTCTTTTTAGGGCTCTCGAGTTGCAGGTTGAATAGCTGCAGCTCCAGTTTCATGTCCTTTATATATGATCATTTATTTTTGTTTTAGTATATTTATGTTAGTGGTGATTTATTAATTTTATTGTAGCATTTATATATATATATATGTAAATATACATACATATATGTAAACACATAATAAGTAATTGAAAATTATTACTATTTTTTAAAATTTTTTACCCAAATCTCTTTTTAAGTAAGCATAAAAATGAAGTCCTTATTTAAATTGTGATGCGGGATGACAATGCGATTGCAATCCTAGCTTAGAAATCAACAATAAAATAGCAGTCACATAATCAACAACCACCACCTAGCCTTAATCCCACTAGGTGGGGTCGGCTACATGAATCCTTTATTTTCATTGCGTTCTATTAGTTATCAAATTCTTATTTAAATCTAAGTAATTAAGATCACTCCTTATAGTTTTTTGCATGTCTTCTTTGGTCTCCCTCTTCCTCTTTGTACATTAGCAAAATCCAATAACTCAATTTTTCTAACTGGAGCTTCAATCGGGCTAAATCATCTAAGCTGACTTTCTCTAAGTTTATCCTCAATTGGTGCAACACTAACTTTCTTTCGGATATACTCATTTCTCATTCTATCCTTTCGTGTATATCTACACATCCACCTTAGCATATTTATTTCTGCAATATTTATTTTATTTGTATGATTCCTCTTTACAGGCCAGCATTCAGCACCATATATCATCGCTGGTTTTACTACAGTTTTATAAAATTTACCCTTGATTCTGGATGAGATTTTTTTATCGCACAATACACTAGAAATATTTCTTCATTTTACCCATCCTGTTTGAATCCTGCTAATAACGTCATTATCTATTTCACCATCATTTTGTATGATTGATCCAAGTTATCTAAAGCGCTCACTCTTCTTGACAATTTGATCACCAATTGTCACATCTCTATTATAAGTATTTTTTTCTTTACTAAATGTGTACTCCATATATTCAGTTTTTGATCTACTAAGATGAAAACCTTTAGATTCTAGAGCATCCCTCTAAAGCTCTAGTTTCGCTTTAGCTCCCTCTTTAATTTTCTCAATAAGGACAATATCATCTGCGAAGAGCATACACCAAGGCACTTCATCTTGGATATGTCCAGTCATGACTTTTATAATCAAAGCAAAAAGATACGGACTTAAAGCCGAGCCTTGGTGTAATCCAACTGTAATAGGAAAATCCTTAGTCAAACCTTCTTGTACCCAAACACATAACAACTCTTTCATACATGTCTTTAATAACTCGAATATAAGCAGTGCAAATCCCTTTCTTTTCTAAAATTCTCCAAAGTACTTCTTTTGAGATTTTATCATAAGCTTTTTTCAAATCAATAAAAACCAAAGGTAGGTTTTCCTTTTTCTTCTTAAACTTTTCCATTAAACTTCTTAATAAATGAATGGCTTTATAGTAGATCTACCTGGCATAAAATCAAACTGATTCTCTGATACCTTATTATTATGGTGTAACCTTTGTTCGATTACTCTCTCCAAAGTTTCAAAGTATGACTCATTAATAGTATGATAGACTAGCTTTTTTACCCGCATCCGTCCATGATGTGGGGACATTTGCTCACTTTTCACTACACCCGGGCATAAAAACCAAATCTAGGTTTTCGAGCGTGGTGACGCAACATAAATACAACTCACACTGTATGCCTTCCCTTAATTCGGTTCAAAATCTTGGCAGGATTATCAATAGGCTCTCAGTGTCTCTATATTTTATCATAAATTCATTAAATTTTGTAATGTACTCAGTTACGGAGAGTATTCTTTGAGTCAAACACTGTCATTGATCAAGGAATCGATCACAATAAGTATCACAAACATATTTCTCCCTTTTGATTGCCTTATGCTCATCCAAATACTCAATTGAGTCTAGGCTATAGCACTGGCGCGAACTCCCAATATTGCTAATGAAAAGCCTAGCCTGCATAATAAGCTTCATCTTAGCAAACATAATTTTTGTTGGTTCACTCATGATATGCCATTGAAATTAAGTGTTTATATCATCGTTCCACTCTAAATATTCCTTGAAATTTAGTGTCCCATCAAAACTAAAAGCCTCCACTTGATACTACATAGGTAGTTTTCATCGGGATCTTAGTACTCATGATTTTGATCGACAGGCAGGTGGAAAGGCCTCTTATTAATGACATCTCTTCTAGGCTAACCTACCTCAATTTCTGAAGCAAGAATATGTCACTCATCTTTAAGGCAAGTTGCTCGATTACTCATCTCATCCAACTTGTTTTTCATATCATTCAAACTAACTATTTTAGGCATAAGGGTGGCCAATATAGTCTCTAATTTGGGATATATGGGAATAGGGGTGTTAGTCCTAATATATTTCAAACCAAACCTAATAGACATGCAAACCGAATCAAGTATGCCTTAATACACCCTATTCAATCATACTCTGATACTAGATGTTGTAGGACAACAATGCGAATGTAGTTGTAGCTCAGCGATCAGCAGATAGTTATATAATCAACAAAAATATTTTTTTATGATACTACATAATGATCGAGAAAATTCATTCTCGTAGGTAAATTGTTTTAAAATATGAAGAAAACATATTAAGCAATAAGTAGCACAAATAAGAGTGATGTAATTTCAAAAGTTAAAACTAAGGTACGTAGAAAAATTGGAATCTCATGACTAAGGCAATGATAATTCTTCACATACAGTAATGTTCCAAGGTCACATGGGTGAGCAAATAAAAAAATCTCGATAATAGAAATCATCACAAGCCCTTTGACGAAACTCAGGATATTCATTAGATTTTAGGATTAGCTAAATTAGAGGATTTAGAATTGCAACAATAGGAAAATAGCGATGGGCCACAATGGTCTTTCTGAATAGATAATCGAAAGTAGAACTATGGATCAGAGAAACTGGAGTCGAAGGTGGGGATATCAGCTAAAGGGCATCAGTTTGCAGCGAGAGGATGGCCGCAGGGCAAACGACGATGAAGTAGCAGCATGAAGAGAAAGAAGGGATGCCGAAACAATGACAGTTGGCGACGCAATATTAGCGACGACTCTAGATGGCGATTGTCAATGGCAGCAAGTTGCCAAGGCGGCTACGGCGTGGCGAGCAAGGACGCTGGTTGAGCAAGCGCAGAGGGAGGCATGTGAACTTGTGAAGGGGTCAATGGTTGTTGATGATAGGTGAGCGGGCCAGTGTGGCAATGACACGACGAACAAAGATGTCGATCAAGTGGCGTCAAGTGTAGTGAGAGGTAAGGAAGAGCATCGCGCAGTCAAGCTGAAGACAAAGACCAATAGAGGTCAATTTAGGGCTAGAAAATTTCACAGAGGGGCTTGGATTTCTCTAAGTTTGAAGTTATAATTTATAAAGCTAGAAGAGTTGAGGAAATGCTTCAAATTTTTTAAAGGTATTTAGGGACTTTCACTCAAGGTCTTCGACGGGATATAACACAATTTTAAACTTAAAAATAATTCATTCTAGGATTTAAAAAAATTACAAAAGTTCATGCCTTTATATAGGATTATTATATTTGAATTTTAAATTGCAGAAATAAATGCTTAAATAAAAGCAAATACAAAATTTTCAAATGCAATTATCAAACAAGGAAATAAAGCAAATAAAATCAGCCCATAATTTTGGATAATTTCTAGTTAAATCAATTAGGTCATTTAAATGAGGATTTTAAATCCTGCTAATCCGTCACAAATTACGCCTGCTACCAAATCTGCCTATAGTCATCCGTCTGTCTAAATCAACGCCACATGGTGAGATCTCAATCGTCGAGTGTAAACTCTGCTCAGGATAAATCGATGCCTCGATGGCGTCATGTCCCCACCAAACTAGTTCTAAACTAAAATCACAAGTTCGTTCTATAGACTTCTGGTGTAATGCTGCTTTTAAATTATTTCCACTTCAAAATGCTTTCTGAATGAACAGACACTTGCTGCTTTTGTGATGATTTTTACACACGTCATTGGCATGTGTAATGCAGTGGATAACATGGGAATACTCTTATCATGTGCACAGAAAAACTGTCAATTGTTGTATTGCTTCAAGTTAAATGAAAGATGTGTATGAGATTATATATATATATATCAACGGAAAACTGAATTCTATTTCTTTGTTCTTAAGCTTTTTTGTTTTTCGAGGATGATATCTTTGTTTAATTTTACAGCCTGGCTATGTGTTATATCTTCAGTCTAGTAGGTTAATTATGTTGTGACAGATCGTTACTATGAGTTAAGCAGATTCAGGTTCAAGTTAGTTTTGTTTTGCTTTTAGTAAGTTGACTCAGATAATTCTACAGTATTCATGTTTTAAAATACTTTATGACAAATATTCTGTATGTTTAGTAGATTGCTTCTCTTCACAGAAGCAGTATATGTTCACAGTGTAAGAACATTTAATTGCCAAATTAATTGTTTATTGGTTCATTTTTTTGCAATATTGCATTTGTATCCTTGAATGCTCTTGTTTTCTTAGATAAGAAAGTTCTAATATGAAAAGATGAGGAAAAAACGTATAAGTAAATTTATATAGAAGGGAAGATGAATCATGAAATGTCGGTTAGCTGATGCTGTTAGATGCTTTTATGTTTGACTGGGAAGTGAAACAGGGAAGTAATCTCCCAAGGGCTCCAAAATTGCGCATATTATGATTCAACCAAATAAATGTTACTTCACTAGATGTTCCAACAATATAGTTGTTAAAAAACTTGAACAGGAATCAAAGTTTTGATCCAATAAAAAGGTGTAACAATATGAATATTTGATTGGATACATGGCAATTGCATTTTTGATTACCTAAATTTATCTATGCGTGCTGACATTCACTAAAATGTGCACACAAAATATATTGCAAACTTTAATGAAAGGCTCATGGTCATGAACAAAATCAAATCTACAAAAATAAGCTCTAATGTCTAGCACAACTCAATCATTTAGTTATTAGTTTTGGTATTTCTGCTTTTTTAAATGGTTAGTTTTAACAATACTTCCTTGAAGTAGAGAATAGTCTTATTCTTGGTTGTTAATAGTTTCCTTCTGAATTTGTCTCCTTATGTCAATTTTCAACTTCTGCAGTTAGTGGGATAAAAGCTTAGTTGTTGTTGTTGAGTGTTAACTTGCAACTTGCATGATATGCATTTCATATGGTGCTCTAATTTTTTTTTTTGGGCAATTGACAGGAGTGCTTATGATGTGAGCCTTGTTGATGATAGTTGGCCTCAAGGTAAATTTGAGATTGTGTCTGGTAGCACCTCAAAGACGTGGGAGAGGCTTGATGCGTGAGTTCTTGTTGTTTCCACTAGCTGTTGCTCCACAGGCGCACAGATATTTTTCACCCTTCTGCCACCTCTATTATAATGATTCAATTTTTGAAAATGACTTCATTTATTTCATATAGTGGTGCCACTGCTTCTCACTCATTTGTTTTGGAGTCCAAGGAAAAAGGAATTTTTCATGGTTCTCCTGCTATTATCAAGTTCCGTGTTCCAACAAGGGCCGCCTTACAGGTCAGTGTTGTATCCTTTAGACATCTATACTATATTGATATAGAATGCTAACAATGTTGTGAAGGCACAAATTTTCAAAGCTAAAGCATCTTAACTTTCCCATTCAAAAATAAGCATTTGTTGAAGGTGTTAGTATCAGCATCTAACAAACGAAAGTTTAGTTATTAATCAATATTCATTAACAGCTACAAAAGTCCATTATTTCCTAGTAAATTAATAAAATTATTTAAACCCAACTATCATACATTCCTTGTTGTAAGATATATAGTGGGCTGGATATATTTTGTCTGTTGAAGGATAATTTGATGAGTTGCAATTTTCTGGGATTTTGTTTAGAGTGGGAGTCTATAATTGCTTCCAAAATAGAATCCTGATCCACCATGATCGTGATGGTTGATGAAAAATGAGAATGATAATTAAATTTATTACTAGTAAAATTAATTAGCAAATTATTTTAATCAAGTGTAAAATAATTTCTAAATAAATTATATGATAAATAAGATTTTTAAATCTCATAAATTTAAAATTTTTAAAATTAAAATTAAATTTGATCGTTTGATAAATAAAAATTTATCAAATTAGATTAGGGCGTTAATTTAATTTCAACAATTTAGATCTGAGGTTCAGAAATTTGGACAGATGCCTCACAATTAATAATCAACAGTAATTTTCATTCAAATAAATTTATTGTCGTATAATTTGAGCCGAATAGATAGTTTAAGTTAAGCAAATAAATTTGTATTAAAATCGAATGATCAAATTAATTGATTCAAAGAAAATATTATGTTAGATTGCAATTTTCCCAACTTGAGGTTGAAATCGACTAGAATCCACGGGAGGGGGATCGGCTTTGGACTCAGCCGACCAATGGCAGATGAAGCAGTCAAGTGGCACTAAAGCTTGGGCAGGGTGGCGTGCACGATCCTGGCCGATAGGTGATGCGATCGGGCCGACGGGTTGGCTCAGGCACGGGCACGTGCGATTGTGTACAGACCCACTGGGGAATGCAGTCGCAAACGGTTGCGCGGTTGCATCGGGTGCACTAGGGTGTGGGGTCGCATGCAGGTTTGCTAGGGTGGGTGGATGCGCTCTGGCTCGCGATCGATCGGCGTGAGCACATGGATGCGGGGCACAAAGTGCCTGGCGCGCAAGTACGAAAGTGGTCATCAATGAGAGGTGCGGGCTCACGTGCTCCTGCACTCGGGCGGGGTCGAGCAGACTGATGAAGTAGTCGAAGTGGATAACTAGGCTGATTTAAGGATTCTCACCAAAGACCAACTCTACCATTTCCTTCAACAAAGTAATGATTCTTTAACTCGAATCTAGGCACTAAAAAAACCCTGGTCTCATTTCATTTATTAAGATAGGCTATCCTATTACAATGCAAGGCAACCTTATAAAGAGATCCTATGAAGAAATTTGAAAATATAATATTAAATGCGGAAAATAAAATACCAAATAAATAAAATTAAATATGGAATTAATTTTTTTATAATAAAATAAGCTCCAAATTTAGCGAGTCTTCAAATCTCTCTAATTTGCTCCTGCTTTGAATTAGATTAATTCAACTCTGGATAAAGCTTATATGAAAATCTCTAATTAGCTTTATTAAATTTGAATTTAAATTTTGATTCAGCACATGATGTCATTCTGGCTATTCGATTCAATGTTGATCCTATTCCCACCAGATGACCACAACTTTTGGGTGGAGAGAACTGGGCATGGGAAGAACCTCATTTTTTTGTTGTTGCCTCTTCGGCCTCTACTACTGGACTTTCTTTTCCGTTAGGCAGCTCAACCACAAATATTACATCCATCTCATGTATACGTCCGATTATGTATATGCTTAGCTTGTTCTAGTTCACGTAAATATTTTGTCCACACATTCATACAATGTTATGTGATATATATAGACATGTATTCATGCTTGAATGTGTAAGATAACATGCACTCCATAAATGCACGATACTTAACATTTCTAGTACATGTCATACAAGCTATATATATTGTTGTATGCTATATATTTGAGCACATACACTGATTTACACATATTCAACCGTACAAACACTTGTACATGCATTATTGTGTACTTATTGTAGACTCGCATGTTTATTTCATGCATTTATGTATTCTTATAAATTATTGTTTTTGTTATTAAGCTTTTATCTGCAGTACGAGTTAGCTTTATGAATCTATCTTTCTAGTGATTTCTATACAATGCAATAGGTGATGCTATTTGAAATCTTGCCTCGTTCCCAACTCCAACCATCGACACACACTCACATGTACATATATGTATGTGTGTATGTATATTTGCGTGTGTATATACATACCCACTCTTGTAGCCTTATTTGGTTCAGAGAAAAGATTCTAATATTTATTTCACATTCAATACAAACTTTGATTTAAGAAATTAAATTTATTTCGCATCGAACACATATTTCAAAAAAAATATGGATTCATAAAGCTAACTCGTACTGCAGACCAAAAAGATTCTTCAAATCTATAAATCAGAAGAAGGATAAATGCGTCAATCATGAGTGCACTAAGCGCTTCTCAGGTCTTTGAGAGATGCTTTGATTTTATTTGATTGAGAGGACCTGATCAGGGTTACTTATGATTGACACAGTGCAAGCAGCAAGTAGCAGCCAAGCCAACAATTTTAGTTCAGTTGTAGTGTACTCAGGCTTTCTGCCATTATGGGCAGGACAAACAAAATTGGAATGAAATGAATGTTGTGCCTAAATGGCTTGTGTAGAAACTATGAGCACGCAAGCTAGTTTATTAAGGTAAGGTAGGCTCTGTTTGGTTGGAGAAAAAAATGATTTAAAATTTTTTTTTAGAAAAATGTGTATAATGTAAAATAAAGTGAGTTATATTAAAAATTGTGTTGGATATGAAATAAAGTGATTATTTAATATTGAAATTTATGTAGAGTGAGATATAAAATAGTTTTTAATTTTTTTTAAAATAAATTTAAGATTTTAGCTATGACTAAAATAAGGCATGTTTTTTAGCCTGTTGCCAAACAAGAGCTAAGAGTACTTTTCCAACCTTTTGCTTAATAGGTGTTGCTAGGTAAATAGTGCCTCCTAGTCAATTGTGTTCGCATTCACCTTTGCACGATGCCACCTGTGCATGTGCTTCATGCTGCTCTCGTTGTTCTCCCTTTTCAATTGGGTAAATCGATATGTTCACCTCTACTTATGTTTATCACACCTAGTCCCACCTTATCTAAGGAAGTATTGGGTTGTAGGCGAAAGAGAGAATCTTGGAATCAGATCACATCTCCCCTCAGTTGAAGTTATACCACTGTTTTGAAATACACTTAGTTTCTAGCTCCCTTATTAAGGAATTAACCACACGCGGAGTAGAACCCTTTGCTCAGGGGGAAGGACTCCTTTCAAGTCCGAGTGCCAATCCTAGTTAACAAATTCCAAAGAAGAAGCATGAAGATGGCATAAGTAGAAACGGGATAAGCAACTTCTGAAAATTTTTTGTGTTCTGTTTCCACTTCCTTTGATGTTGCATGCATGTTTCCTAGTTCTTTGAATTGTATGTAATAATTCTCTGTTACTTCCGCATAATAGAATTTTACTTGGAGCAATTATGCTTTATAAATCCATCAGTGGAGCAATTCTGCTTTATTATTTGCTATTGACTGGTTTAAAATTGTATTTTCTCCTTTCAGAAAATTGTATTTTCTGGGCTATTTGCCTTTTTTGCGAAGTTTAATGGTCTATCAGTAGTGAACTGAATGACATGTGGATGAGATTTCTATTGGTGGTTTGTCATGTGGGTCAAGTGTAACTTGTTTATTAATGCTTTGACTATATTTATGGATTTATTATTTATTCTTCAGGAGGCTTACTCTACCCCCATCCTGCCTTTGGACATTCTTGCCGACAATCCTCCTGAAAAGAAGTTTGAATGGGTTAGAGTTTTCAGTCTCTCCCTTTCTCATCAACAAATTTTTTATTTTGCACTTTTTAATATAGCTACTAACGTTTCTTTCTTGCATATATGATTGTATTCTCCTGTCTCTGCCTCCATCTGTTCAATCCTACAGGCAAGGGTAAGAGTATTCATCATTTTACTTTTAATACTTTGGGACAAATAAACGAACTTTCAAAACTTACATTCGCATATATTACCTATGATGAATACATGAGTACGAGGAATGAAAATAAATATGCTCAAATCATATTATATGGAAGGTAATCAATGTATATTTTGAGGGGGTGTTTGGTTCAATCCAATCTTGATATTTTAATATTATTTAAGTGTCAAAATATGATTATTGTTTGTTTGATTTATTTTCATTAATTATGGTTTAAAATATTGAAGATTATCCAACTTCAAAGATGTGTAAGTAATTTGACCCCTAAAATTATGACATTCAGCTTCAATTTTATGGAATTATATCATTGCCTTCTTTATTCTGATGATCTTATTTATAGTGGAAATGACATCTAAGTATCATTTGATTTTGGGTCATATTTAGATGTCATTTGAGTGACAACTTTAAATTTTTTTGTAATATTATCTAAACATTTCAGCATAATAACATTGAACCATTTTTCAAAAAACAATCATAAAAAACATTGAACCAAAAGTTTCCTAAGTGAAATCGTGTTTTTTATATGTTGATACAATTATATTTGGGTGTTTAATGTTTAGCATTCTCCGTTATTTATGATATATTTGGATATGAGCCTCACCATTCTAAGAAGAAATGTGTGGCTCTATATGCAGAAGCTTTTGGGAAGGTACGGATCGCAGGTCTCAGTTCTACTACTGGTCGGTGTGTTTGTTTATGTGCTTCTCAGTCCATCGAAGTCTGCTGCTACAAAGGGAAGCAAGAAAAAACGTTAAGATTTTGATTCGAAGCTTTCAGTTTTGAAGCTCTTCAATAGAGTTCTCACTCCTAAAAACAGAAAAGTTTGCCCAACGTAGTCGCAGTAAAAAACTTTATGTTAACATGATTCAACCAGCACGTCGTAATTTAAACTCGAAGGAGAAGTCCTGAATTTTGCCATGTTTGGCCTCGGAGATACTACTTACGAATCGAGGGTTTGCATCATAATTCTACATTGAGATGTGAAATGGTTGTTTTTGTCCTGATTACATGTATGCATTTTGTTGTATTTTTCTATTGGTAGATTACTAAGGATTTTGAGGTATTAAGAACTTTATATGCTTCATGAAATTTGAATCGATATCCATGTCCCTGATTTATAAGCTCTATTGGTTTGGTCTGTTGTCTGCGATGTTTGCACGGAAAATCTTAGTAGCATCATAGCTGTCTGCATGGTGGTTGCAGGAACCGTCTAGATCTTTGCAGAACGAAGCCATTCCAAGCTTGGCACACGAACCAGCCATCACGGTCCAAGCCAATGATGTTCTGCCCTCCATTCCTATTTATCCATTTGTTTTGCTGTTCTGCACGCCCCTACGTTCTAAGGTCGTGCTGTGTGTTTGGCTCTCCCGTTTCAGTGTCTTAGTTGGCACGACGGGTTCCAGCAATTATTTGGCCACCTTGGTTTATCAACTTTGAGTTTGCGGTAGCACACGACAGCACCACATAAACATTGCCTGCTCTTACTAGCTCTAAAGCTAGTATGTACGACTAGCACAGAGCACGGGCCTCGTCTGATCCACCTCTCTGATCAGCAAGCACCATCTTCGTTGCTGAAGGCTGTCATGCCGACCACGTTGCTTGACATCACATCAGGATTCCATGTTGCTCATTCTAAGCCACTCGGGGGGGTACAGTTCACACTGCGTGTCCCAAATTTGCGAAAGAATTCCTCCCCTAGTCACCTTACTGAGATTATAAATGCTGGGCCTTAAGCTGTAAAAGAGGACTTTTGGCATCTCCCATCTCATAAGGCTTTAGCTCTCTCTATTCCTCTCTTTTTCTTCACCACCTTTATACTACCTCATGTGGGCTTCATGCTTAGTAGATTTTGAATGATTTTATCAGTAAACATAGGAAGATTTCATCAAACAATCTAAACACTTGTAAGCTTTATTTTTGTTGCACCTCTCTTGTTGTTGTCCACGGTCTTTTCCATTCAGTCTATGCTATTTATGAGTAATACATAGCTTGTTGCCTGCTAATAGAGCTCTCTTCAGTTTTACGTAATATTTTTAGTGCTTTCATTGAAACTTGTCATGATGGTTAGCAAAGCTCTTAGCCTTGTTAATATCTTTTAGTGATCCAAGAGAGAGAAGGCCCTCGTTGATAAGGCATTTAGTTCCAGCACTCACTATCGCTCCATGGTGGTCTCCTCGATCTTTTTTCAGCTCCTCTATCTTAAAAAAAAAGATTAAGCAAGAATTAAAAAAGTAATTTTTGTTTCTAAATCTTATTAGTTTACCTAAGTAGACTAAGGTAAACTAAGTCTAATATCAAATATATGAAAATTATAATGAGTTTACCTAATTATAACTTTTTTTTTAGAATACAAAAAATAATAATCTTATAAATATCAAAAGTTGGCATTTTGACACTAATGGCATGAGCATGTTAGTTTGGAACTTTTATTGGGTTCGGGCCTATTGCCTTTTGACACCAATCCATAGAATAACACGTACAATATTTGCAGATCTGAGTATACGTGTCGCTTAATGATTAGGTACCAAACACGAAACATTGCTTGACCCGAATCTAAAAATTTTTCTTTAAAATAAATAAATACATATATATATATATATATATATATATATATATATTGAGAGTAAATGCTTCATCTTGAATTATTTTGCTTACATTCTTTATATTGAAAAAATCATTTAATTTTGTAACTACTTCATCCAAGATGAAAAACAGGGGATGCAAGTGGCAGCAGTTAATTGTAACACATTAGAAAGAAAAGAAGAGGTTCTTGTTGCAGTCGAAGAGAATGCAAAACCTCATCAAAGAAACTTCATTTGGAGATGGCAACAAAAATTTTCGTTAAAATACCTCTAAATTTTTAACTATGTCAAAACTTCAAATATAGATTTTTGTAGCCTCAGAATGATAGGCGCATTATATGTTTATATCGGTTGAAGATTTACTCACATATGCTATAAGTCTGGCAACTGATTGGAATAAGATTTTATTGGGTAACTCTCTTTGGTAATTCACCAAGGAGTTACTATGGTATTCATACCAAGATCAACTATGGTGAAAATAAAGACTTGTTTCTGTTTTTCTTCTTATTTTTCGCAAGCAACAAGCACTCTTATTTTTTATTTTCATCTTTTAACTTAACTTTGCAACTAAGATCTCCTTAATGCTATTTGAATTCAGTCCAGTACAATCCCCTCTCAGCATCAACAATATCAACTACACAACAATCCCTCGCTGCTCCTCCTTTATAGTCAAAGAAAGTAGTAACGGTCTTTGATTGATTTACTAAGAATGCCCAAGCATGTTGTTCGCGTACAGACACTCGCTCTAGATTTATGTGGCTACTCCTCATAATAATTTGAGATTCTTTATTTTTCTAGAGCACATGTCCAATTTTTTATGAACAACCCTTCTCGATGAATAGATGAATTAGCTACTCTCCATTGGTCAAAGGATCACCATTAACTTCTTGAAAATTGCCTTTTTAAGAGCTTGTTCAACAAAATTTAATTTGATAAAACCGAGCTCGTTTTGGTCAACAATCACTTCATCAGAGTTTTTTAGTAGCAAAGATTCAAATACTAGCTCTGAAATTTATTGAAGTTTTCTTCGGTGGTGACCTTCGAGAAACTTTCTAAGCCACCTTATCGATCACAACTACCTCCTCATCATCATAAATTGGAATCCCCAACAGTCTTTATTTCATTTTTTATGTTAGAGAGTTTGTTAGTGTGGCAATTATAGATCTGTAGATTGAGGTACCCTTTTGTGAGACAAAATCATAAGGCCAAATATAACTTGAGCAAAAATAGACAAATATATATAAATTGGCAGCAGAATGATTTTATCATAGTTTTAATTTTACCAAAATTAAACAGTCTCATCAATTTTGTTTCAATTTCACTCATGTTAGATCAAAAACTTACTGTTTTATTTTAGCCAAGCTCACACTTTTATGACAACTTTTAAAAATTTAGATTTTTAAGTTAAAAATTAAAGATGAGGGTACATATTATGCTTAAATTATCGAATTTGAAACTATTAAAATTGTCAAAACTATCGAAAGGGATACTTCCAATTATTTATGAGCAAAACCGAAACCAAATTCTAAAAGCTTGATGCGGATCACAATGAGCAAGAAAAGAACAAATAGAATTCTCTACTCAGATCAAATCTGATATTAGGAATATGTAAATAAATATAAGAGAAGATTTCTAAGGCTAGATCCAGATGATCAAATTTATTCTTAGCAGAAAAGCATTGGTCATTAGTTAGTAGCAAATAATCTCAAGTAGAAGGCAGGACAACTCGAATCTAGCTAGAGGATAGCTCAAAGAATAGCACGGATGCAATGCAAATGAGTTGCTGACATGACAAAAAATAGTTAAAAGTAGACAACCTATCGATGATTGTACTGGAGAGCTTAGCAAACAATCTATATCTCATTGCTATCTCATCGTGATATCTCATAAATAGTAAGAATTAATCTCTATTATATTTGTTTTATAAGTAGTTTTTTTGATCTTTACCGATCACAAATGTCATTCTTTTTCAATTTTTTTTCGAAAGTTAGGAAACTCAAGTAACTCCAGTTGAAGAATATGTAGTACATGGAGCAAGACAAATATAGAGTTTAAGTCCGATTTAGAGTTTAGGGTTTAGATTTTTATCTTTTCAACGAGGAGAATTGGGATTTATTTGCGAGATTTGATTGGCCAGTGAGTGCAAATTGTATTTTCCTACTTGATTTGATTGGCCAAAGGGAAATAATGTGAATTATTTCACTACTCCTCTCTCTTTTTTAAAAAATTTATCCAAAATTAAATAAAATTTTAGATAAAATCTAAATTTAAGCCCTGTCACAATGAAATACTTAATTTAATAAAATGAATTAGTTTTAATATTATGAACACTTAATATTAGTTTTGATAGATCATATTAATTTTTTAAATTTTAATAATAATAATAAATTACTAATTTGACCAGTTTATTCGATTCAATCATGAACTAAACAGCATGCCAATTCTAAGTTTGGTTTTATTGCTCGAGTTTTAATCCATCCAATGTAGAGCCAACATAACATCAGCTCCATTAAAAATTATAGGGGAAAATAATAGGGAAAATTGCATTTAAGCTCCTAAGTTTAAAGAGAGAATACAAATTTAAATTTTTTTACAAAAGGTTCTTCAATCTAATTTAATATTGAATTCTTATCCTATTCATTATGGTTTCATTAAAATCTATACAAATGACATTTTTGCAATGTGTGACAAATTTCAAGGGTCCATTTGCAATTTATCATAAAATATAGTATTTCAACATTTTAAAACTTTAAATGAATAAATTTTAAATTTTAAAATAAAAATTTGTTAAATCTTGAAATAAAAATATTTAAAATGCAACAACTCTTTTCTTATTCATTGGCTTCTCCTTTCCCAAAATTTAAATTTTTTATAAAGTTTAAGGAAAAAAAATTAATTTTTTTTCCTCCTTCCTAAAAATTTAAAATAAAGAATTTAAAAATGCTAAGAATTTTAAAATAAGATTTAAAAATTTTGTTATTTTTTTTTCCTCCTTCCTAAAAATTTAAAATAAAGAATTTAAAAATGCTAAGAATTTTAAAATACAACAACAACAACAACAACAACCAAGCCTTAATCCCACTAGGTGGGGTCGGCTACATGAATCCTTTGTTTCCATTGCGCTCTATCAGTTACCAAATTCTTATCTAAGTTTAAGTAATTAAGATCACTCCTTATAGTTTCTTGCCATGTCTTCTTTGGTCTCCCTCTTCCTCTTTGTACATGGGCAAAATCCAATAACTCAATTTTTCTAACTGGAGCTTCAATTGGCCTACGATTTAGATGTCCAAACCATCGAAGCCGACTTTCTCTAAGTTTATCCTCAATTGGTGCAACACCAACTTTCTTTCGGATATACTCATTTCTCATTCTATCCTTTCGTGTATATCCACACATCCATCTTAACATTCTCATTTCTGCAACATTTATTTTATTTGTATGTTTCTTCTTTGCAGGCCAGCATTCAGCACCATATATCATCGCTGGTCTTATTATAGTTTTATAAAATTTACCCTTAATTTTGGATGGAATTTTTCTATCGCATAACACACCAGAAGCATTTCTCCATTTTACCCAGCCTGCTTGAATCCTGCTAATAACGTCATTATCTATTTCGCCATTATTTTGTATAATTGATCCAAGGTATCTAAAGCGCTCACTCTTCTTGACAATTTGATCACCAATTGTCACATCTCCAATATAAGTATTTCTTTCTTGACTAA
>JAEMOT010001373.1:464-21275 GCA_019297695.1 Apostasia ramifera | reverse complement strand
AACCATATCCACCATGTATATTATTAAATTCCTCAGCAACACGTCCAATATGTCCATTTAAATCTCCTCCAATAAATAATCTTTCCTCCTGAGGTATCTCTTGTATTAACTCTTCTAAATCATTCCAAAATTTTTTCTTTGTGCTCGCATCTAAGCCAACTTGGGGAGCATACACACTTACAATGTTAATAATCATTCCATTGATTATAATTTTTAAAGCCATAATTCTATCACAATTTCTCTTAACTTCCACTACATAATCCTTCAAGCTCTTATCCAGAATTATACCCACTCCATTCTTATTTTTATTCTTACCAGAGTACCAAAGTTTAAAACCTAGGCCATCAATTTCCTTAGCTTTCTCTCCAACCCATTTTGTTTCCTGCAGGCGCAAAATATTAATCTTTCTATGAATCATAATATCCACCAACTCCATTAGCTTGCCCGTCAGGCTGCCTATATTCCAAGTTCCTAATCTAATCCTACTTACTTGAGTTCTACTATGATGGACTAGCTTCTTTACCCGCATCCGTCCATGATGTGGGGACCCTTGCTCATTTTTCACTACACCCGGGCGCCGATGCAGCGGCCCTTGCTCATTTTTCACTGTATTCAGGCAATACAGCGCGTCGCTTCCAGGGAACGCCCTAGCTTTAACGCAATTTTCTAAAGGATTCATGTCATGATTGATTCGACAAGTTTTACGCTGGCTGTCGATTGCCTAACGCAACCCTCCGCGTTTCTCATCCGGGACTTGGGACCCGGCAACGGCGCGTTGCTAAGAATTTTAAAATAATATATAAAAATTTTGCCTCTTTGTTCAGACTCTCATCTCTAAAAATTTATAAAAAAAAAACCTCTAAACTTTAAAATGGAAGTATTTATTAGCTAAAAAGAGTAAAATATTTACAAAACCTTTAAAAACTAAAATTTGAAAACTTAAATTTATAATAATTGAAAAATAAAATTCAAAATTTTAAATTAAATTTAGTAACATTATAATAAGATGTAAATTTAATGCATAAAAATTTGAGATACTGGATTTTTTCAAATAGATGAAGAGTTGATCTGAATGTGACTCAATTCTGATCCAAAGTTTAGGGTCGTACCTACTTGAATTAAACAAAAAATTAAATTTATACAGTTCAAATTTAATCTCGAAATTTCATATTATAACTACAAATTGTAGCCGCTACCACATTATACTAACTTGTTTATTTCTAGTTAATCAAAAAAAAAAAAACTTATTTATTTCTAGAATAAAAACATGTTAATTTCTAAATGAATTGCATATAGGTTTTAAAATTCTTAGAATTTTCATATGTTGGTTCGCATATTTTAAATCACAACGCTTAGATTCCTAGAATTTTTGTGTGCTAATTTATATCACTTTAAAGTTGATAATTTATTATCATGTGTCTCTATGTATCTTAATATTTTATATATTTAATTTAAATTTAATGTAATATTATAGTAGTAGAAAATAACGCAATAATAAATTGTCAATCACAGGAACATAACTGTTATATTCAAAATTCACAAATCAGTATAAAAAACTAAGACATAAGTCATGTTTAGCACCATTCTAAAAAGAGATAAAAAAAAAATATTTTTTATTTTGTAGAGTTGATGAGAAAAAAATTTATTTTAATATTAAGAGTTGCGTAGGCTAAAATAAAATTAATTTTATATTTAAAATTTGTGTTGAAAGTGAAATAAAGTTGATTTTTAAGATTAAAATTTGTTTAGAAATGAAATAAAATTATTAAAATTTGAGATAAATTTAAAATATTAATAAAATATTAGATTTATTTTTTTTGGGATAATGTCAAACGAGGCCATAGGAGCCTGTGATATCGTGCAAAATATATGGATCAGTATGAAATAATCTTTGAAGTCAGAGACCTACGTGGAATTGTACCCTTTCTAAATTCATTGAAGTAGGGGTATTTATGTAAAAAGCTAATGAAGAAAATCAAAATCCTAGGATTTCGCATGACTGGTACCAGGAGGCAGTAACCAGTGGCAGTGGTCTCGAAGGACCGGCCGCGGCCCGCGTGGTGAGATCGTGGTTCTCTGAGTTCTTTCCTCTTGGAAATCAGCAACAATGGTAGGTCGTCCTCCGAGAGTGTGATTCAAAGTGATTTTTTCCTTTCTTGAGCTGAGAATGCTACTGTTAGTTTTTCCCAATTGATCTTACTAAGCTCGAAGATCTAAATAAGACAAGAGGCTTCTGATTGTTTTTGCTTGAAGACTGTCAATTACAAATCCGGCTGGCTGGCTTTTGTTTCTATTTTCTATTGCAATCGGTTTTTTTTTTTGTGTGTGTTGAAATTCCAGTTTATTAATGTTTGTCAATAATGAAATCTTGAACTTATTTTCGACATTACAAAATAGGTTTTACGGGTTCATGGAATGGTGAGATCTTTAATGCGTTTTGTTTTTGGAGGTTTCGATCATAGAGTTGTGATTGCTGTGATAGGTCATTGAATCTATCCAACTTTTTTAGGTTGCTTCACACAATGGATCTTGGTGCAAGATGATTCTTCATGTTATCATCTGAAAAGTAAATGAAAGATGTATTGCTTTGCCCGTAATTTGAAAGTGAGATATAAATACAGAATAGACTTGGTGAGCTCTGCAACTGTCGATTAGTTCCATTTGTGAAAATGCTGCCATCTCGACTTTCTTTACTTTCAGAAATCAGCCTCCAAGATTTGATGCTAATTAAAATGTGTTGTAATTAATGTTTGGGTGTGCTCCTTGGATTGTTTAATAAAGCTTCTCAAGGAAAGTTATCATTGAAGAAAGCTTTGTTGAAGTTTCAACAAGCATCGACCATGAGATTTTGATGAACTTTTCAATCGGCTCTCCAAACCACCAGCCCCCAACCTCCAACCTCCAAGTCCTAAACCCTAAACAAATTTAGCATATAATTTCAATTTATGTCAAGTATTCTATTGAATTACTTTAATATATAGTATCTAATAGTTGTACAATCTCATGTATTTGGTTGAAATATTAGATATATAATAAATTGTTATTTAAAAGTAAGTATTTGATCAAATTATGTTGAAATGTCACTTAATAGAGTTATTGTCTTTAATTAGTTAAAATTACTTGAAATACCATGAATTTTTGTATCTAACAACGAATCTGAATTAACTTGTTTCAATACCTATTTCTAACCCTCCTCATTTTTTCCCTGGCCTTCAAGTCGCAACCTTAAAGCTAGGGCTGTTATCAATCCGATTTCGAGTCGAGCTAATATCGAATTGAAATCAAATCGATCAAATTTTGATCGACTCGAAATCGGCTCGAAGTCGATTGGGTTTGACTTCGATCCGGCTGGAGTTGATCCCAATTGACTTCCAGTCAGTTCAAGCTGGCTCAAAAAAAAATCAATTATGTTTTCGAGTTGATCTCGAGTTGGGGTAGGCTCAGCTCAATCTGGCTTGAGATCGGCCCGGTTTAATATATATATATATATATATATATATATAATATTATATATGTATTATATATATAACATTTTTTTTAAATTGAGCTGATCTTGAGTCAGATTAAGCCGAGCCTACACTGACTTGAGATTGGCTTGAAATCATCACTGAGCCGAACTTTTGGCTTGTTAGTAGGCTCGTTTAGATTGACTCAATTTCAATTCGATCTAAAATCGATTCAACTTTTAATTGATTTTTGATCTTCGATTCATATTAACACCCTTAAAGCTTTGAACTTTTGCTGATGTGTCGCCCATTGTTCCTCCCCTCTTCTGTCAATTGACCACCCCTTGCTAGCTGTAGGTGAATCGCAGAGACAACAAGCATGGCATCTAGCTAATTCAAAGCAGAAGCAGTGCCACTTCTAAATGACCTTGCATTGCATAAGTATGAGCATGTATACAAGTTAATAAGCTTATTTTGATATTTCCACATATATATATATACACACAAATATTTTGGTTATTTTTATGAAGTGGCTTAAGTTAATATTTATTGAATAAAGTAACATATTTTTGCGTAATATTTTTCGTTTAGCATGGACCTTATGGTAGGCAAAGCTCTCTTCTACAATTGTGTTAAACAATTAGGGATGTTTATTTGGATCAGTGCTATCTGAGAGCAAATTGGAGTAGATCCGTTAAGATCGGTATGTAACAGAAATCGATCCTTAAATGGACTAGGGATTACTTCAACCCAGAACTGATAGAAGTAGTGGATTGGGTTGATTTTGTCGCTTAGATGGACCGAAAACCATTAACTGATTTAAGATGATGTTAGAATCAGTTCAAAACCAATTTGGGTTAACTAGTTCATACAGGAAAAAAGGTTAAGCAATGGATGAATAATTTCAGGCTGTGTGATTAGAACCGATCCAGTCTAGAATTGTTATTCTAGTTTCGAATTGAATCCCAATTCAGGATTGGAAATAAAACCGAAATTGTTTCAGTCCATTTGTGTTTCGACCATGGTAACAGCCACTTCGAAACCGGTCTGGTTTGATTAAGTGAAGAAAGCTTTCTCAAATAAGATTTAAATTGGAGCTGCTTAATTATCATAATCAATCTTAATGAGACAAATTCATGTAAGATCACAACCAACATTTGATTGTGTGGATTAAATTTATAATTATAGTAGAATGTAATTCATTAATTGTCTAAATTTTTTCATGTGGAATTTTAAATAATGCTGTAAAAATCGAATCGGACTAAGAATCAGTCTACAGTTTGGTTGGTCGAATTGGTTGGACCAACCATCAAACCGGACAAAACAAAATTCAAGAAAATATATTATCTACTAGAAATAGTATCCAATGCGTATGACAATAAACTTATTATATTAATTTATTGGTATTATAAAATAGTAAATATCATAATGAAAGATTACTTTTAGTTTTATCTAATCAGATATGCAATCCAATTTTAACATCGAATAGGACTGATGATATGCTATTTTGTCGTCAAATTGGTCAAACTGGGGGGTCCAGCCTAGTTTTACAACACTGATTTTATATAGTATTTCTAGGTTTATTTCAATTTTCGTATTTGATAATGAATTTGAATTAACCTATTACCATACCTATTTCTAAACCCACTCTGTCTCTTTCTCCCTCGAGAAATTTTTGCATGCACTGGTGCACGGTACACCAGCCCAATTAGCACACGACACATCAGCACGCCTGACCACTTTTATCCACGTGTCGTGTGCTAATTGGGCTGGTGTACCGTGCACCGGTGCACGCAAAAATTTCTCCTCTTCCTCGGCCTTGAAGCCACACCCTTGCAGCTTTGAACTCCTACAACTGTGCCGCCCTTTTTTCCTCCTTTCTTCCGTCAATTGACCTGCCGTTGCTGGCCGCAGGCGAATCGTGGTGACAACAAGTTGAGCCAGAGGATCTACAGAAGGTCGCTACTGCATATTAGGTATTTTGCAGATTGCCACTTTATTCCTCAATTAACTCCTCCCATATTCCAAGAACTTAAAACCCTAGATTCCTTCTACTCTGTATAACCTGTATTTATATTTCTGGTTGGGGTCCTTCGCAGACTGTTGCCCGTTCCTCACATCCTTTCTTTAGCCTTCATTTGGATTCCCATATGTTCTGATGCAAGTTAAATGCTTTCTTTTGTTCTGTTCTTTCTATGTTCTTCTCTGCAATGCATTCATCTAATATTCTCTGAACTAAAACTCGATGGTTTCAGTTTGTCTCTTCAACCTCCGGCTGCCTTCTTGTTTCCTCAACAACAGTTTGAATATGTGAGGAATGACTCATAAAAAAGACTACATGGTTAATCTATTCTATGTGAGGAAAATGACAACTTTCTGTAGATTGCACTTCTGTGGGCATTCCTATTTCTCTCACCAATGAATTTTTGTGAAAAGGCAGTTCAGGTTCTCTGTTTGTGAAATTACTTTTTTCTTGGTTTTCTACTTGCACCTTGTTCTCAGCATTACCAACTTTGTTTCCAGAGCTTCAATATTTGCATTCTCAAGAGCCATGGCCTTTAATCATTATCTCTTTCAGTTCTGCAGAATTATGAAAGTGAGCAAACGTTAAGTTTCTTCCTTTTTAGGTCACAAGCCATTATTGAGATTATGAATGTTGGTACTTCATTTGGAAGATCTCCGTCAATGCCCTTCACAATGAAATCTTAGTAATGAGCATTTTAACCTTGGACCAATTCGAGAATAATCACAAGTCTAGCATTAATCGTCTTAGTTACCCGTCCTTGCTCTTCCTCTTTGACTTTCTATTGCTAACTTGTTTGGTATTGCTGAAAAGTCCCTTCTCATAATTGAACAAAAAGGTGATTTCCATTTATTATGGAGCCTTTTCTAATCATAAATTGCTATTTATCTGTCTTTAGGGGGTGGTTGCTGAGCAATAAAGTCAAGAGGTGGAACTATGGCAACGACCCAAACTTTTAAGGGGAATGTGAAGGTAATGTTCTCAACTTAATAGCGAGAATTTTGATATTTCTGATCCTTTTAAGCTGTGGAATGATGAACTGTTATTTACTTTTTATTTTCTCCATCAGATTTACATGGAAGGTTGAAATATCTGTATAGAGTTGAGTTTATTCTCTCTCTTTTTTTTTGAAAGATTTACCTTTTGATTTCAGTATTTTTTTGGATCCAAATTTTGATTCTATGTATTACCATCAAATGCCCATTTTTTTTTATATTTGTGGAAATGCATGTACAATTTTTCTTTATTATGTGTGGTTAACTTTGTCATGATCTATCAAATTTTTGGACCCTAGTTCCCATTTCTTTTAAATAACATATACCATAAATCATTTCTTGTCCATAAGGGATATCTTTCTATTCTTGTATGTGGCTGAAATTGTATTTTTCTGGAAGACGACTCGTATAACTCATATCCAGAGCAATTCCTGTTGAATATCTTAGGATGCTATCCCCTCCCACGTTATTATTATGTTTATTTTCCTTTTTCTTCTATTTTCTTGTTCCAGCAGCTTATATCTACAGCAAAGTGTCTTAGATTTAAAAGTTTCTATAGAGTTTGGTCTTTGTGCATTATCCATGATCTCATCTTTGTGCTGTCCCAGCAACTCAGATGAAGGAAGACAGTAATACCTAGGCTGATTTTGTATTTTTGTGTCTTTAAAATTTGACTTGTACATGCTAGCTTGCATCTGCACACATTTATTAGAGGATTGTTTCAACAGATAACCGGTAATCATCTGCATGCTAGGTGCTGTGCTAAGGTGGAGCACAACACTTATATGCTGTATCATGTTGGAGCCTTGACTTCTTTGCCTTTGTTTCTAATGACAAAAGAGGATTCTTGTAAGCGAAGAGATAGGTCTTATTGTCTTCTTGGAGCGCTATTTGAAGTTTGCATGCTAATCACCTGTGTAACTTAAAAGCACGATATCTGTGAGCCTCCTGGTGCACTGCATTTCTGGCGTATTCCTCAGTTGTAGACACTACAACTTTTTGCTAGTTCTGGCTTTTCCTTGGCTCACCTTGGTTTACTAAAGAAACAACTATTTTATGCCTCCAACAACCATGGCTATTTAAAGGCCGATTGACAGAACTGAAGAAACGTTGAGATGTTTCTGGCCTAATCCGAATACAAAGCTATTACTTGAATTGAAGCTATAAGATCCTTAATGTAATTGACAAAATATGAACTTCATTATGTTCAATTTCAAAATAATAAAGAAGTATTTGTACTAGAAGTTAATTCGGATTGACATGTTGGTAAAATAAGATTTATTTTGTTAAGCGCATTGACTGTTTTGATTTTTTTTTTTTGAAATTTAGATTAGGTCAATAACATTAAACTAAAACAAAGTATTGAGATTACATCAACTAACATCCTTTTTATGGATGCTGCAAAATCTTTGAGAAGGGGCATCCCCATATCCCATACAAAATATCTTAATATAGCTATATGAGCAAGGTAATAGGCTTCACAATTGATATTTTTAATTGTGTGTGACTTTACAAATTGAATTATAGCTTTTAGAAATTATTATTAATGAGATAACTATTAACATTGTAAGCATGTATGCTTCTCAAGTAGATTTGAATGTTAGTATAAAAGAAAAATTTTGGAATAAGAGTTGGTACAAGAGTATCTTAGGAGGAGATTTAAAATGGCATGTTGGAAGCGTTGCTGAGGAATTTAATAGCATTCATGATGATATGGTTTTGGGGAGATTAATGGGGATGGTAAAACTATTTTGAAGTTTTTCTTATATTTTTTTGATTGCTAATGCTTTATTTAAAAAAAGAGATAAACATATTATCACTTATAGGCTCTGTTTGGTAATAAAAAAAAAAAGAAGATTTAGTTGAAATTTTTTGTCATTTTTAAAAAATATGTATGATGTGAAATAAAGTAAGTTGGTTATATTAAAAATTGTGTAGGATGTGATATAAAGTTGATTGATTTATTGAGAATTGTGTTGGATACGAAATAAAGTGATTGTTTAATGTTGGAATTTGTGTGAGATGAGATATAAAATAATTTTTTAAGTTTTTTTTAAAATAAATTTAAGATTTTGGCCATGGCTAATTTTAGCCATGATTTTTAGCCCATTGCCAAACAGGGCCATAAGAATAAGTCTTCAAGAACACAGATTAATTGTTTTCTTATAAAAAAATGAGATCGTTTGCATTGTAAAGATTGTAAGATCATTTCAAGTGGATGTTTAATTACCTAATATCGATTAATGATTTTAGATTTTAAGATGAAGAGTTGGAAAAGAAATAATAAGTTGAAATAGTGCTCTTGAGCTTAATGGTGGAATCTAAAGAATGAAATAGAAATATCTTTAAGAAGAGGGTTCTAGAACATGAGTAGTTGGACCTTGAGGGAAAAGTTGATCTTACGTGGAAGTAGAGTCAAAGTCTTTGGATGACATTGACCAGTGCTAAGGCCAGTTTCTCTAATGGGGAGTATCGAGTCTCTACCTCTACTAAGACATGGTTGGTATAGAACACCGAACGTTGCTTGTCTCCTTCCTTACAGACCAAGATGATTGACACGGTGAGGTCAGACGTCCCCTAAGTATAGTAGTAGAGTTTCTTTTGTCATGCATGCGCAAAGTAAGAGCAAAGAAATCAGGTACCTTTTCTGCAATACAGTAGCCTCTTCGCACTTAAGCATCCATTCAAGTTTCTTGGCATCCTTCAAGCATTTAAAGAATGGAAAGCATTTCTCCCTGGCCGTAGAGATGAGCTGGGTCAGCGCGGTGACCTACTCGGTCAAGTGCTGCAGCTCCTTTTTTGTACTTAGAGAATGCATATCCAAAACCACAATAATCTTATCGGGGTTGGCCTCTATCCCTCGAGCATAGACCAGGTTACCCAGAAATTTCTCTGATGCTGCATTGAGCATGTGCATTTGGTGGGATTAAACTTTACCTATTGCGTTCTCATGGTGTTGAATGTTTCCCTAAGGTCCACCAAGCATTGGTAAGTGGCTCTTTACAAGAATGTCATCCACATAGGCTTCCAATTTGTGACCCCTTTGCTCCTTGAACGCATGGTCCACCATTTTTTGGTATGTCACCTTGGTGATCTTATGGCTGAAGGGCATTAATTTGTAGCAATAGTTTCTAAAATCTGTGATAAAGGACATTTTCTCCTCATCATCTTTAGCCATCTTAATCTCATGATAGCTCGAGAATGCGTTAAGGGAAGCTCATTGTGAGATAGCTCACAGTCTTGTCCACTAGGCTGTCAATATAAGGAATAAGGTGTGAGTCCTTTAGGCAGGCATCATTCAACCTTCTGAAATCTACACACATCTCCACTTACCATTGCTCTTCTTGACTAAGACGATGTTGGTGAGCCAGTCTGGGTAATGGACCTCACATATGAAACCAACATCTAGGAGTTTCTACATCTCAGCCTTAAATGCCTTGAGTCGCTTATTGCCCATCAAGTGTTTCTTCTGTCTAATGGGCTTTGAGCTAACTCTGACATTAAGCTTGTGCTTGGCCACGGTTCTATCAATGCTAGGTATATTATTGGGCGACCATGCAAATACTTCGATGTACTCGCGAATGAGGGTGTGAACGTCGCCCCTTTGCCCCTTGTTATGGTAAGAAGAGACTATTACAATGCAGGAGGTACCCTCCCCTGTCAAGGGGTATAGAGGTTGTCTTTTCTTCGAGCAAGACAATGGCAGACTCTTTGCGGGGATCCATCTCATCTACCAAGTGCTGAGTGGCAATTTATGAGACTTTCAGGTTCTGGATCAAGTTTCCCCGTATAGTGACTGCTTCACCCGGAAAGGGAAACTTGATGTAAATGGAAACTTGATGTAGAGGTGAGGAGTTCAAGTCACCATCTTGAACAGATTGAGAGTGGAATGGCCTACGATGGCATTGTAGCGTGAGGAGGTGCAGACCACTAAGAATGAGACCACATGAGTGGCCATGCCATTTTCATCGTCAAAAGTGACCGAAAGGACAATGAACTTGAGGGAGTGACCCTCTCGCCTGAGAACCCGATTAGGCTCAATCCTCCTTGAAGGAGATTCTCGGACGATGTCTCGATCTGCAGGAGGGTGCTCTTGAAAAGCACGTTAGTAGAGTTGCCGATGTTAATGTGGATCCTTTTGATGTCAGCTTTCCTGATGTGAGCTATGACAACTATGGGGTCATCGAAAAAGTTATCGCAATCCGATTGGTCCTCCTGGGTGAATGTGGTGAGGATGGCGGAAGCCAAACGTTTGGTCATACTCATCGATTGTCACTTGCCGACCTTCGGGTCCATGGTGAAGATAGTGTAGATGACCTGAGCCGCTGGGGAGCCAATGCGTAGGGCGATAGAGGAACCCGGGTCTCTGGATTGTGTGGTAGCTGCTCAAGCTTGGGCATCCCCATCTTGCCGCGGAGCCTCCTCCAAGGGTAACTCCTCGAATTGTTGCCCTAGAGGAATTGGAGAAGATAACTGTCGTCAATGAGATGGTTAATCACCATCATCAGGGACCAACATTGATGAAGTTGGTTCTCAAAGTACTGATGATAGGGACAATAGTTGTCCAGGTTCCTACCTAGGGGAGTCTCTAGTTTCTTTAATGGAGTAGGGAGCGAGACCTCCTTGTGGGCAGTAGCATAAACCTCTTCCATCGAGCGGTTGAGTTGGTACCTCAGCTTACGGAAGGGCGTCTTATCACCCCATCGCGCCTTTGTGAACACTTCGGGGAATGTTTAGGACGAGCCTCTGGGGCTACGTCTGGCCCCTTCCTTATCTTCTGTCTAGCGTTTAGGATCTTCACATGGGCATCCTCTATCGTACGTGCTCCTTTATGACAAATCATAAGCTCCAAGTAGGTGGTTGGCCTATACTAGGCCAGCTCCTTTGAGAGGTTACCGGAAGAATGGCCCGACAAAAGTTGTAGAGGACGATGGTCGGGTCGGCATCGTCAATCGTAGCCATTGCATTGAAGAAGCAGTCGACGTAATCTCTCAACCATTCCCTGTGCTTCTGCTTGATGTCAACAAGAACAATGTCAAAGAAAGCAATCTTGGTCGTGTCAACAATATGGGGGACCATCTCCGACTTCAGCTACCGATAGAAGTGGATGTGGCCCACTAGATGTACTAGGTGAAGGCAGAGCCCTTATTCATGGAGGTGAAAAGGACGCACTTGGTGGCATCGTTGAGACGAAGGTACTAGACCGTCACCTCAAAAGGTTGCATGTGCTCTCGAGTGTCATTCTTCCCCCAGTGGAAGTCCAACTTCGGAGGCCGAAATTCAAGTGAATGCAATGCACAGCGTATTGCCTTGCTGACAGGCACATCGATATCCTTACCATCCTTGAGGAAGAAATAAGGTTGACAACGTTTAGGGGCAAGCGCTGAAGTCTTGGAGGATCAGCAACAGTCAACAGGGGTTGGACTCGTCGAACCAAGCCCAAGAATATCTAGCTGTTGGACTGATCCATGGCTATTGTCTAACCAACAAATGGTGGCTAGGCGAGCATTGGTTGCGAAGATGGATAGACATCTTGACGAAGGTCGGTGTTGCACCAACAGTTTCACAGGTAGAGCTTGTTGCTACTCCTATGCTTGACTAGCCATGACTGAGAGAGCCTGCAATTGGACTTCATGGGGGGCAACGGGAACTTGAGGGCCACCGACTGGTGGCTCTAGCGAAGGGGCTGCGTTGATGACCCTAGCTTGGTTGATAAAACTGTTTGAATTGAAGAAATCCAGTTATCGCTTGAGTAAATGCAGCAAGCATATCGAGGATGTCGTTCAGCTGTTGGTCATGACCAGTCTAAACGAAGGCTTGGGAATGAGCTCTACTGCGGGAAGAGGAGACTCCTTCTTAATCGGTATGGGGAGGAGTGCTGGCCTTACGCTCGTGATTGTTAGGTCCAGTGGCTTGACTGCGTCTTACTTTCCATTTTGTAATCTAAAGGTTTGCAGTTCGATTCCTTGTGAGGGCACTAATGTTGACGGAGAAATTCCTCTGGATGAGGTAGCAGACTTAATCAACTGAGATGATGGAGTAAGAAGGTAGCATACCATACACGATACATAGGGGTTAATGTGGTTCAGAACCTATCCTTTTATGTCCACACGGCCACGCCGAGGAATCAAGAATTCCACTAGATGTCAATGAATGTAAGGGTTTGAGCTTTGTCTAGGGTTAAGAACCCTTCTTTAGGCTTGGCTTGAGAAGGAGTTGGAAGAAAAATAGCTAAAACAAAAACAATAGAGAATTACACGTCTTGTGAGGTCCTATTTATAGTTGAGTTCGATGATTCCTAATCGTTAATGCATCTTCTAAGGTGTTGACATATGATTCGGAGATTCTGAGATTTTGTTGAGGACAAAAAATCATTCTTAGGGGGTGAGAGCATATTTCATCTAGATTGCCCCCGTCAAAGCTGCGCATGTGCATAGGGCAATTGCCCTACTGTTCTAGGTTAACGACATGAGTTTCGATGTTTCGATCGTCGTGAGGTGTGTTGAGGAAGGTAATGCCTTGTCTTTAACACCTTGGGCACCACTGCAAGCTTTTGATGTTGGGCAGTATTATTGGGTGAGAGACCTTGGGCACGGGCTCTTATGGGCCTAGGTAGCCCAGTTTGTCTATCAATGTTGTCTGACACGTAAATCATCTTAATGTAGTAGGAATCCCATGTGTAAAAGTCATTATTGTGTTCCTTTTTATTACTTTTGAAAAAATTCAAGTAACCTCCATTTAACACCACTTGCAATACTTTTATTTGGCATTTGGCCGCAAAGGCCAAATACCATGTCCAAAATGACCATACATTTAAAAAATCTCTCTTTTTATATACATATATATTTAATACTATTCAAAATTTTTTATTCCATCTTATGCAAACTTCAATATAAAAAAATTATTTTATATCATATCTCACACAATTCTCAATATATCAATTAATTTTATTTCATATCCTACATTATTTTTGACTTAATTTAATTATTTATTTCCTATCTTACACTTATTCTTAAAAAATTAAAAAATATTTCTAAAACCTTTCTCCCAAATGCCAAACACGCCAAAGAATGAATTCTGAGAAGATTCATGAAAAACCCAAATAGTTGTAACAAAGATTTTGACAATTGTGATAGGATTTGTGACGAGGGTTAGATTTTTTTCAAATGTACTTTAGAGGTGAAAAAATGTTGCCTCACTTGCATCGCTTCAGGCGTGAATTTTTGAACTCCTTAGCAACATCATGAATTGATGGACTGATGCACCAGATCGGAGCAATATTTCTCATGCCACATGCATAATTCCTGCCTTTAGTATACATATAATATGAGATGCTGTAGAATTGAAATCTGCACTTCCTCAACCAGTAGGTAGGTTGTTAAATTCACACTTGATGCTGTCAGCAGTCATTGGGAGTCTTATGGCGTTACATATAGCGTGCTAGATCTGTGGTACATCTTTGATTATCAGAACTTGATTAACGGAGCATCTTGATGGTACTCTGTTCATCAATATCCACCTACTATTACTATTATTTGTGTATCTATTTCAAAACAATTAATCCCATGAGGCAATTAGTCAGCCTCATATACTTGTACTCTCTTTTCATGTGTCAAGTAGTTTTTATGATCCAAAAAGATGTTGACATCACTGTCTAGGGCAACGTATATTGATCATGAAAACATTATTGCTCAGTTTCATTTTCTCATTAATCATTGAAATGTGTTCTAACATATTAATGAATGTGGGTGTAATGTCATTTTTTGTCATGATTTGTAGAAAGCACTTGCTGGATTACGAAGGATCAATTTGGAAGGCCTAAAGTGGCGGGTTTTTGATGCGAAAGGGCAGGTTTTTCTAATTCTCTTTCCTTCCATCAAATTATACCTTTCTATATAATTACTAACTGAACACGTCGTTGTCGGGTCTTAAGTCCCGGATAAGTAATGCGAAAAATTGTATTTGATAATTGACTAAAACTTGTGGAATAAATATGGCATATAGTTACTAACTAGTGTTGTTGTCTGACTAGGTACTTGGGAGATTGGCATCCCAAATAGCAACTATTATTCAGGGGAAGGATAAACCAACATACACACCACATCATGAAGATGGAGATATGTGCATTGTCCTCAATGCTAAAGACGTTCATGTGACTGGAAGGAAAATGACAAATAAATTTTATCGATGGCATACTGGGTAATTTCTTAATTTGCCACTTGAATACTATAATCTCCCATTTAGTTTTTCTTTTCCTTCAATGATTGTNNNTATACAATAGTTGTTCCCATATTTACCTTAGTAAAATAGTTATTTTATAGGAATCTCTATTCCACGTTTCATGAAAGTCATTTATTTTCCCCACCCTAGGAATAATTATTCTTTGTGGAAATAGAAATATTATTCTAAAAATATTCTTGTTTATACACATTATATATGTACATATATACACATTCACGAATACATGTACATATATATACTTACATGTTTATATACGTATATGTATACATATATATACACACATTTAATTTATTATGTAAAATCAAATTTAATATTAATAAATAATATAAAAGTTTAATTAAATTTTATGTATCGGTATTGTAGTACTTTTCTTTTCTATTCACTTCTTATTTTTTATTTTATTCCATCCAAATAAACAAATGAATTGTCATTTTATGAGAATAAAATAATAATTTTATTTCCATAAAATAACAATTTTATTCCAACTTTATTCCATTTTATTCAAGTATACATATCGTAAGAATTTAGTTCACTGGATAACCAAGTGGTAAGCCCAATCCACGTTTGGATTGTGTACTGGCCAATTTTGGGTAACAAAGCTTTTCCAAATTCAATTCTGTAATTCTAACATGGTATTTTAAATTCCTTTTCGTGAAAACTATGATTTATTGTGACAACTCACTTCATGAATGCTTAATTTTCAAGCAATTCTATTGGTTGAATGATATCTTTCGTGCCTTCTAATTAATTGTTTGCATCTTTTGTTTGTTACCTAATGCTATTATTTAAAAATCTATTGGAAAGGTGATCCTATAGTTTTTTGTATCATTATATTATCATCATATGTTAACCCATTAGCTATTTTTTTCAGTTTAAATGTTTTTAGTTCAAATATTGAACAGTGGGGACTTTTGATTCAGATTGTGTTTTACTGCTAATGCAGTTATGAATCATTGTTATAAATGTATTTTTATATTTGAATTCATAACTGATTCTAGAGTCAATGATTATGTAGATATGCATGCAATTTGTTTTCCTATTTTTAAGTTCAAAGATAGTACTTGCTTTGTTTTAATAGTATGTGTAATCATCCTGGTTAACTTTTCAATGTAGCAAAATAAGCATTTAGTTTCTTAAAAATTAAGACATACGCACCTTGATAGGTTTTATTAGTTATAATGAAAACAGAAAAAACTAGAGGCTTAGGACAGTTAGCTGTTATCCCCTCTGCCCTCGCTTGCATGCGTCAATTGGCCTCAGTGTCACAAATAACATTAGCTAGCTGTTTTAAATCACGGATAACAGTGTTGCAAAGCTACATGGATTTTCTTCTTTGTTCAGTCTATTTAAATCAACTCTCCCTTTAAGCGAATGTAAGTCTAATCATGTCTAAGAACAAAATCCCTAGTTAATTTTCTCATCTCTCTCATTGCCATTGTGACTTAAATTCTCTTACATTTATTTACAGGATAATCTAAAGTCAAGAATGGGTATGGCCAAACTTCATTAAACGCCCTCATTTACTCAACTTTTTGTAAGCGTCAATCTGTCCTCTCTTTTGTTACAAGAAAGAATAACTCAAGCGTTGTCATAGGATGATACCAACCGGCCTTAAATAGAATACATTAAGTGAAAACCTTCGTGTGTGTCCGGAACTTCCATATGTGCTATGGAAGCGTGGTGGGCCATAATTTATAGGTTCCCCAATCAAAAGCTAGCTCTGTATATCATAGCTCGGCCAGTGTTGTGCTATTGTCTTTCTATCTAGACATGCTGGGTTTCACAATTTTATTCTTATAGTGCACCTCTCTCTAATCTTCCATGGAACCTTGATTGTATAACCCAGTAAAATACCACCCTTCTTAATGTGGAAAATTTTCATTCTTGTGCTCTTTGCTACCTTAGAAGTTTGCTATAGTTGTACATTGACCAAACCCTTAGCCTCGATTATCATCCCTCCCGTCATTTAGCTTAAGTCATAGTAGGCAACTAGCTTTTGCATGGTTACTCCTCAAAGCCGGTCGTATTTCAGAGGCTGACTTGATACCTTGTCACATATTTGGTTGGTTCAAGATTGTCGTGTTATTACTTTCTTTGGTCCAACCCTTATTAGGCATCATTGTTGTGTCCTTAAAAGGTGCCTTGAAAGGAAAACATGTGTTTCAAATAAAAAAATGTTTATAGAAACGAAAACACAAAAAATTGCATATGTTAATACAATTTCTCTCCCTGCCCAATATAAAACTTCTTCTTGCTCTCTTTATATTTAAAAGCCTGCCAAGAGCCACCATAATTTTGGGCTCACCATATGAGATTGGAGAGCTTCATTCCCCACGTTTCTCATCAGCTATAATTGCAGGACCGAGATCGGAAGCTGAGGATTTTTGCAGGGAGTGAGCACCCGTTTGGCGATCGTCCTCTAGAGATGTATGTGATGCCACCTCGACAAGTGCGAGAGATGAGGCCCCGTGCCAGGCGGGCACTTATTCGAGCTCAGAAGAAAGCGGAGCTTAGCAGCACGAATTACGGCACCAATGCGAGTAGGAAGGAAGGTGATGTTTCTGTATGAGTTCTTTATTCCCGTTTATGCTTGGTATCTTACTTTTAGCAAGTGAATTTTACATATGTACTATATGACTTTGTCTATTTACAATTAAACACCCAAAAATTGAATTTATAGATCGCACAATTTAAAGTGGTTCTAATCATAATTTATCCATCTTTGTATATTGTTTTCACTCGATCCTCTGCACCTAAATGTGAGGGATATAAAATCTAGGGGTGCTAGAGAAAATGAGTGCAATATATGAAAAAGGTTTTATGTAGGTAAATACTAAATTTCAGGTGCATCTGATATAAATAAGCAAGTTTTTGTGGGACATGTTTGTAAAATAATTGGAAAGTAACTATAAAATCATGTTTTAGTTTCTGCAATTCTGAAGATATTAGAAAATTTTCTATCAAAAAAAAAAAAGAGGATTTTCGAAAATTTTATTTCGTATGTTATCAATTGTCAATATCTATTTGCAAATGCATATGTTTTGAGCAACATAATTGATTTTATTGTATAGTTGTATTACTAAATATAATCTGCGATGATATTTACACTTTTTCGGTTATACGATATTAGAAATAAAATTTGCTGGACAAAAGTTAGATATAAATTTTTTAAATATAATTTAAGAATATATATATATATATATATATATATATATATATATATTTTTATAAATTTAATAAAAATTTAATTTATTATTGAGAAATATATAAAATGTGAAATAAAATTAATTTGAATATTTATATTTATATTAGATTTAAAATAAAATTGAAATTTGAGTGGAATAAAAAAAAGTTTGAATCCAATGAGCCCTGTGTAAGTTGGATAGCACTAGATTTTTTAATTTTGAGTTGAGTTTATTTATAAATTATATTTTTAATTAAATTATTTATAATATATAAATTTTAAAGATGGAAAATTTAATTTTTGGTTTATGTGGTGTATATATGGTGGGCTAGTTCTTTGAATTGCAGTTGGTCACGCGATATTTTTATGAACCACGCTTAACTGTTCAATCTGGTCGAGTCAAGCCATATGGAGTGAAGATTGAGTCCAGACATCCTATTTCTGTCCATATATTGTCGGCACCGCTTCCTCTGTCGTTTTGGCTCAGCTCCTTTGCTCAGGTATCCACTAACTTAGGGCCTAGATGAAGGCCTTGGTTGCGAAAATAACTGCACAGTTGCTTGAGAGAAGGAAAATTCTTTGGATGTGTTGCTTTTTAGCAACGTATGAAGAAAGAGAAATGATTTCTTTTTTGCTCTGCACGGAGACTCTTGGGCTTGAAAATTATTATGCCAAGGAGGGAGACGGCTACCACTAACATTGTCTAGAAAATTGGCTTGAGAGGGGGATGTTCAGTGTTCTGCGATGCCTACATTAATTGCCTGCCTTTGAATAGATTGTCCACCTTCATCAACACCTCCCAACCTTTTTCAGCTCAGGTTCGAGATCTTTTGGATTCTGATGGAAGTTAGGATGCAGAGCATCTTTGACGGTGGTTTCAGTTGGATTTGGTGGAGAGGATTAGTAGATTAGTATGACATGATGGCTCGGAGGAGGATGAATTGGTTTGGGTATATTCGTATTCTCAAAAAATCATCGATCTCTTTACTCTAGGGTAAGATGTTTGAGGCAGGAACTTTTAAGCACGCATGGGTGTCGAAGCACAACCACTTCAAGATTGCAAATTCACCAAGGCAATCTTTTATGCCATCAATGACTTCCCCAGGGTTGCTTCGGTGGAGGCGATGGAAGATCATTCAGTGGTAGATGTGAAGTTGAGTTCAAAAGAGGGGCAAGATGACAGTCATACCTATAATGCAACCACTGTAGCAATGATGTAATTGAACCCTCTGTTCCTATCACACCACCCGAGGAGCACAACTAAGAAGGAAGGAGGGAAGGGGCTCTCAAGCACGGTGCTGGCCTGAAAAAAAATCTGTTTTACAGGAAGAGAAAGAACCAAAGCGGTCAAGAACTAGCAAGCTTGTTGCTACTTATTTGTTGAAAGAAAAAACGAGTAGCTGTGACTGACTTAGTGCCTTCAGGGACTTGCACGAAGAGCGTAGCCCCAACCAAGCCCCCTGTCGGTTTAGGCATTGCTCATGAAGTGCCTCCTAGCTCTCAAGCCGACAACTCATGTTGTGTGGCAGGTCTCAAGGTAAACATTGACAGAGGGACAGAAGTAAAATCCTTAGAGATAGCAGTTAACTCTCAGACTTGGAGTGCTATGAATCCATCTTGAGATGAAGGAAATAGTCCTCAGGCTTATCGGAGTCAAAACCTCGTCACCTCTAGCAGCAACCTTATTTATACTAACCCTTCTTGTGCAGGTATGCAAAGTGGCACAATATACGATGGACTCGCCTATAATGCAGCAAGATGTCGCCAACAATGAAAAGAGCATAGAGCAGATTTTAGAAAGACAAAAGGGTCGAGTCATCAGAAACTGTAATTACTCTTTTGTATTACGGTGAGTCATGATCATGTATCATATCTGAAGTGCGAGGAATGCCAGGGTCTACCACCAACCACATGCCACTCCGTGGACTATAGCATCCCTAATTTGCTTAGATGTAGACCAAGATTGTTTATGATTTGAGTCATTACATTGCTTAACTAATTATGTGCGATAGCTGTTTATTTACTTTTGAAAGACAGACGTATAGATCTAACGTTTGAGAATGATATATGAGAATTTAATTTGATATTATGTGCTCCTTAGAAAATCTTTTAAGTTTTGAAAGATTTTTTAATTTAAATATGAAATTTAATTTCTTGTTAATCAATCTGTTCACATCTCTAAAATTAAGATGAAATATTATTTTATATATTATTTATTTTTAATAAAAATAAATAAAGCCTATTTCATTAATTTCTGTTATTATTATCGAAGCTAATACTTTATTTTTAAAAATTATAAATTAAGTAAAAAAAAAAATAAAGTGCAAACCCATAAAAGCAAAAATATATCATTTACACGTGTCTAGATCTCCCACTCTGTTAATTTTAATCATAAAATTATTATTTTGAAAAAAAAAATGTATATCTAAATATTTTTAACTACTATTATATTTTTGCTCATTTTTTTCTTTTTTGTTATATTTGTCTGTAATAATAATTTTCAAATATTTTAAAAAATATTTTTCTATTTGAAATAGTAATTTAACAGTTAGAATCAATAGGAAAAGAACTTATTAATGATATATTTTTATTAAAATACGATTAATTATTAGAAATCAGTCTCTGACTTCAAATATTGTTTCATACTGATTCATATATTTTGCATGATATCACAGGCTCCTATGGCCTCGTTTGACATTATCCAAAAAAAAAAAAAAATCTAATATTTTATTAATATTTTAAATTTATCTCAAATTTTAATAATTTTACTTCATATCTAAGACAAATTTTAATTTTAAAAATCAACTTTATTTCACTTTCAACACAAATTTTAAATATAAAATTAATTTTATTTTAACTTACGCAACTCTTAATATTAAACTTACCCATAGGGGAGCTGCTAATGCCCCCCCCACCACCTGA
>JAEMOT010001372.1:370963-382496 GCA_019297695.1 Apostasia ramifera | reverse complement strand
CTAAATTAATAATAATTAAAATTTTTATTTTGAGAATTTATTTTTTTATTTTTAAAATTTAAAGTAATTTAGAAGTTTAACTTTATGATTTTAAGTTTTAGATATATGTATATATATATATATATATATATATATATAGAAGGCTATTACATCACTTTAATGACATTTGATTAAAATGAAACACAATTTTTTATTAAAAAAATACCAAAATCTTATTAAATTTTTTTGAATAGTTATTATCTTATTATATATGATTCGTAATTCCAAAATAAAATTTTTTGTATCATTAAATTAAATTTAAAGTGAATTACATAAGCTTAATTAATAATAATTAAAATTTTTATTTTGAGAATTTATTTTTTTTATTGTTAAAATTTAAAGTAATTTAGAAGTTTAACTTTATGATTTTAAGTTTTAGTTTTAAACTTTAACATTTAATTTGGAGTTTAACAAAATTTTTAGTATTTTTTTTGTAAATTCAGAATGAAATCTGTAATTTTTTCAAAATTTTATGTCTTACAAGTAAATCTCAAAAAAAAAAAAAAACTTCTTTAACATATTTAAGGCAATTAACTATGAATTAAACTCTTATAAATCTAGCATTAAATTCCCATATATACCTATAAATGGAGTGAGTTAACTCAGGATTCTTTTTGAGAACTATGTCGAATCGTATCATTTTTTATGTTATTCGTTCCGAACTGGGTAAATCAGATTGGGTTCGAGCGGGTATTTTAGAGTCAGACCTACCATATACTAAATTAAGTAGGTCAAATTCGAAATACTGAAGTGTCTATTATGAGTTAACATTATATTTAAATCTCTGCAAATTAAGATCAATTAGCAAATTAATAATTAGAATTATCATGCATATACATATAAATTAGGATAAATTACACCCAGGTCTTTGAGTCTAAGGCTTAATAACACACAGGTCCACGTTATAATATCGGAGTCCCTGAGTTTTAATAAATTATCAAATGAGTCTTTTTTTATTTTTAATTATTATTATTTTTTAAAATTACCATTATACCCCTCTCCCTCTCTTTCAAGTTTTAAGAGAGGAGAGATATAATGATAATTTAAAAAAAAATTAATAATAAAAAAATAAAAAAACTCATTTGATAATTTATTAAAACTCTGAGATCCGATATCATAATTTTAAAAACTTATAGCTGTGTTATTAATCTTTAAACTCAGAAACCTGAGTATAATTTACCCTATAAATTATTACTTTTTAATTTTGTTGTGAGTAATTGATATGTTGCTAGCACTGTTCTAGTTGATCAAATCTTTACTTTAGGCTTAAAGTACTCTGTTTGATAATGGACTAAAAATCATGACTAAAATTATCCATGATCAAAATCTTAAATTTATTTTAAAAAAATTTAAAAAATTATTTTATATTTCATCTCACACAAATTCCAACATTAAATAATCATTTTATTTCACATCCAATACAATTCTCAATAAATCAATCAACTTTATTTCATATCATACACAATTTTTAATATAATTAACTTATTTTATTTCACATCATACATATTTTTTAAAAATAACTAAAAATTTCAACTAAATTTTCTTTTTTTTTTTATTACCATACAGAGCCTATAGAACAGAAAAGTGTTTGCTATATATTTTCAAAGTATGTAAAGGAAATTTCATACATACCTTTAAAATTTAATCAAATTATATATATATTTAGGACTCAAATTCTAAAATTACATATGAACCCCATATCAATCAAAATAAATATAAGGCCTAAGAAATGCTTGCTTTGTTATATGTAGATTTTGGGATCTACATGTATGTGAACGTAGATTTGAAAAGTATAATTGTAATTTTTCATATATATATATATATATATATATATATTTATTTATATGAATGACCAATATTTATGTTAACTGTAGTTGATGGAGCAAATGAAATAATGCAGATGGAATAATTCAGGAGTGATTTTCAGATTCAAGTCCTCAGACATAGGTACGACAACAGCGAGTATTAGTCGGGTATGCAAAACTAATATTTGCCTTGTAATCTTTTAATTTTTATCTATACCTGCCCCATACCCGCCTCCTCCGCATTCTGCCTCACCCTGCACTGCCCTGCTTCCTTTCAACGATCTCTTACTCTTCCTGTTTCACCCCATCTGATTTGCCCCACCCCAACTCAGATTTATTTTAAACTAAAATGAGAACACAATACCTATTTTAATCATTTTAATCATAAAATTATATAATTTTATTTAATTAATTATAGGTCAAGTCAGATCGAGTATAATTATGCTATACTCAAAATCGGTCCCATCCCAAAATAAGTCGTGACAGGTTAAAACGGATTTGAATCAGAAGTGCCATCCCTACTTAGCCACAAACTGCCACGTGTGCACGAGGCGGTGCCTCATAAATTTTCATAAGTCAGAGTCGTTGAGATCAAAGAAATTCCAAAGTCAAAGCAGGCAAACTAGATAGGTAACTCATGAGGAGTAAGGATGCAGTCCCGATCATGTTGGTCGTAGAAGAGTATATCACGTGTTACTTGTCTTTTATCGAAGAAATGAGAAAATTGAAAATGAAGTAATCGAAGTGCACGCAGTCAAAGATCTTTTAGTCAGTCGAAGAGGATTTCTCGAGTTGTTCGACTTTTTGTGGTGACATATGTAAGCTGAAAGCATGTAACTTAGCAAGAACAATGCATGCATGGTTCAAATTGTAACCTTGGAAAATCTATCAAATCTCCTAAAAAAAAAAAAAATTTCCATCAAATCAACTTGAAAACAGAATAGATTTTAAGGGAATTGCATACATGGTATGTAAATCATATACATTTACAAATTACATGCCTAAATCAATTTGTCTTTATATAAGTAAATCATTTTTTTAAAATATCGGGTATTTGAGTAAGTTGAGAATATTGTCTCGGCTTCTATACCGCCACTCGCCGCCTCCTTTACGGGATGGCAAACTGTCTTTTGATGACATACTGTTAACTACGACAAAATGAGAAAGCAATCAAAAATGTGACAGATGAACTTTTTACATGAAAATAAAAGAATCTTCAACCATATCTCGAAAAGATAAATTCTCTACCAAGTTAGTAGAACTTTGAAATGTAAAAAATATATAATTTGCACACAATATGCATTTTAAAAAATTTTTGAATCAATTCAAGTATAATTTGTTCAATGTAAACGTTATATGGAAGATAATCATTCATGTTTTTGTATACTTTTGTCACCTTTTGGTTTAGATAATGAGCAATTATGCTTCTTTCAACTTTAGAAACAGAATTAAAATGCAAACAGTAGAATATGATTCATGAGATAGTGGTAATATATTATAGTAAAAAAGCTACATCATAATAAAATTATCCAAAAGTTGAAGTTCATATAATATAATATATGATTTTTTTTTTAATTAAGTTGTTCAAGTCTAGTTTAGGTTGAGCACCTTGCTGGATGATGTTTCTAATTGGATCGATTTTATTTCACATCTAACACAAATTTCAACCTTAAAAATTAATTTTATTTCAGATACAACATAAATTTCAATCTTAAAATCAACTTTATATCACATCGTACACACCTCCCAATATTAAAATAAATTTCTTTCCCATCAACTTTATAAAATAAAATATTTTCTTTAAAATTAACACCAAACCAAACAAGCCCAATGACTGGTTATTTACTAGGAGATGATCACTTATTCACAATGACGTCAGTTCTATACCCGCTTTTTCACACTACCACTTTAATTTCTAACAAGAGTAACGCTATACTTCTCCTATACGCGATTCCACACATTAAAGTCATTAGGATTTTAAATATGACAATTGTGCCTCATGGACAAATTCAACTGTTTACTCTGTATGACACCAGTACTATACAAAATTTCTAATTAGATTCAAAATTTGAGATCATTTTATGAGGTATAAAGCATTGCTCTTCTGACAAGTAACATCACTCATATTTTGCGAACTATTCAGCAAGTAGGATGGCGCTTATAAGTAGATCGATGGCTAAGGTAATGATATAAACACAACTCAGAACAACTTCTCCTAATTATAAAATGACGCAAAAAACTTCAAAAGACTGACCACCAAGACAATGAATAAGTGGAGAAGGCAACCATCCTAGTAAGTTGTAATTCGATAAAAACTTTAGTAAGGAGAGTTACGTTATTTGATTTTATTCATGTAGAAAGATGACGAGAAATATCAAAAAAGACACGATTAGAAACTATAAAAAATAATCTTATATATTTGAAGCTAAATGAAGAATTTTATTTAATAGAATGCAATGAAAATAAAAAATTCATTCAACTGAGCTCACCTAATGAAATAAATACTTGTTTGTTGTCGTATAAATCATCTCCTGCCCATCTTTTCAACGTTAATTCTTAAAATGATTAAAGCTGGCAATTTCTCTTTCCAGATCATGTTACTAATAAAATTTCAAGCTGTTCTATGCTGACAAATAAAATCCATGCCTTTATTTTTTCAGTTAAAAATTTCATTTAGTCCAGCTTAAAATGCTTCTAATGATAAAATCCCAAATTAAAGTTTGCCATAGTGTAAATTACATCTAGATCTCTGAGGTTTGGCCCATCTTTCACATGATCCTTTTTTGAATAGTCTCACACAGTGTCTCCCATCAATTTTTGTTTCACTACATTCGTGAGTTTCTAATTATTTAAATTGATCTATATATTTTAATACTTTCCGGCTATATCGATCCTTAATCTTTTAACTTCTTTATTTTCTTTTATGACTCTTTTTGTCCTCTCTACTGTTTTCTCTATTTATCTCTTCTCGCCCTTTCATTATAAAAAGATTGAGAGAACTTAGTGGGAAGAAGAAAGAGATTACATGAAAGAGATTTGAATGGAGAAAAAGAAGTTAAAAATTAACATGAAAGAGATTGTGCAGCATTGAGAACTCATGTGAAGTGATTCAAAAACTACGGACCTTTGACAAAAGGTAGACCCCCCAAGGACCTAACTTTATGGTAATGGTGATGATGACAAGATATTGTTATGGGTCATAGGCTGAGATTGGGACCATTAATAGTTCAAGAAAAGACAAGGGATTTCGGTCAGTTTGGGTCGATTTTATTGGGTCAGGTCACAGTTAATTCTAAGACTGGCAATTATGTTTGGAACCATTTGAAATTGAGTTGATCATCATCTAAATTGTAGTTGATTTAATATTGACTCAGTTTTTTGTGAGTCAAAAATAAATAAACTTATGCAAATGGTTGATGCCACCATTACTTTTCATGAATAGTTCATATAAAAACGACTTACTATGAAATGAATTCAGTCTAAGCAGGAAGAAAGAAAACAGAGTCATGCCACAAATCCGGACCTGCAAAGCAGCAGGTTCCTCAAAATCATTCTGAAATCCTCATCAGTTCGATCCTCAAAAGGCATGATTTGCAGTGACGAACAAAGAACTACGATCAAAAAATCATCAACCTTTTCGAGAATGGTCGGATTGCGATCATAGTCCTGCATGGAGTGGAAGTTTGTCAGAATCTGAGACAATTGGATTACCTGGTGGAGTAGTTCAACCAATTCGGGTTCTCTACCTTCTCTGTTATGATCACGATCACTTCCAAACCAAATCTATCCTCTAAAAGTTTGAGTCTTTTCCTGATTAGATTGATATCCTATCAACAAAGTACATATATGAGGTAGTAAGTTTAGAATTTCAGTGGTTAACATGGACTAATAAAATAGAACTAGAGAGAAGATGGGAGGATAAGGATACATAAAGCAAATGGAACTAAGTGGTTATTGATAATGATGCTGTTGATGTTCAAAACTTTTATAGGAGAAAACTCCTCAGTAGAAAAAGAAAATAACCATCCAAGAAGAGGTAGATGTACCTAAAAACTCTCTCAAAGCAATTTCACCAAACATGGGAATAAATAATCAACACTGAAGTTTAATTAAATCGAAGGGAATTGCAGTGAAGTTAGATGCTCATTGCAAACTGATCCTAACTTTTAAAAATCCTCAATTTTGGTCCTTTTGATCGGTTTTTACCTGCTGCTATAGGTCTCTGAAATTGATTCCTGCCTTTTCACTTAGTTCTTTTGATCAAAAGCATCTATTTTAATAAAACTTTTTTGAAAAGCAATTTTAAGAAACAAACTGCCCTCTGGCTGCATGCTTCCTCCCTCAAGCCTTTCTAGAATATCTCAAAATATCAAAGGGTCAAAAGTAATAAACATAGATTACACGATGACGACTGTTTTGGAACCTAACAATAACATAAAACCTGACCCGAGGGATCCAAATTGAGGATTTTCAAGTTGGGACCAGTTTCCCCAAGAAAAAAAAAACTAAATCATATACTAATAAACCAGAAACACTGTCAAATTTTACAGTGATGGAATAGTGCATAAAAGAATATTCAAACAAATGACTGTCAAACAATAGATACTAGCTTAGGTGCAGGAAAGATGCTCACGCTTGTTTTGATAGAATGGTGATCACTAAAGTCCAACCGATCAACATGCAAAGGAAGAATCTGCAGTAAATTGGAATTACCAAAAATAATTTAGAGCAAAGATGTTGAGTGCCACTGTTCAATAAACAGCTAAAGGAGGAAATATTATACATAAAAAAGAAACTTAAAAAAGGATACAAAATAATGTATATATATTTATGAAGCTTAATTCCCTGCTTATGATTCAATCTACCATTCTATGGATCAAACTTCGAATTTTATAATACTATGAATTAATCATGAACAATTATGGAGACTTGACATTATCCAATAAATTTATTGCCCTTTCCACTAATATAAATAAATGATCGAACATTCATTATAATATGATACGTTGGAATAAGAATTCTCAGTACAATCATTGATGTAGGTGAAAATTCATCAAACAACATATTTGAATCTTAATTCTCGTTAAATCTCACGTTACCACTTTTAAGTCAGTTGGTAACTAAAGATTAAATATGGTATCAGAGCTAAGTCTCAAGTTTAAGCCAAGTTAACCCTCATTTATCTCAAGAGTAAAGCTTAAAAAACAAGATACCAATGCTGAATTGAATTCATGATGCAAATCAAATTAGCTTGCATGTGAGGAGGCGTACAACAATATAAAATTATTCCTGAGCCATAAGCCATTATCTACAAGCTTAAGCTTTAAGTTGGTAACCACAGATTTAACAATTATCTAGTATTCAGTCTTGACAATGTGCAGATTGTGAGAGAAATACTTCCAAATGTTTGCAAAGCATACTTACACCTGTGATTTTATTTAAAGTTAACAATATGCATGACAGATGTTTATTAAGCTTTGTTGTTGCTAAGTCCATCAGAGAACATATACTCCAAATAAGAAGATTACCTTCTTAATAGACTTTATAAAGGCATCTGGGAAACCAATTGCAGAAACACACAATATGACCTTATCAATCATCATGTTTAATGATAGTTTAGCTTGAGGGTTCTTCACTTCAAAAAAGAACAAAGGGGCCAAACTAGAGAAGAAGACACGGATTGCTGGACTAAATTTCCTCATTGTTGTCACAATATCTTTGAGCTCTTTGATAGAGACCTGTGGAACAAGAATAATACAAATAATAGCTTAACAAGCCAATCTATCAGTGGAACTGAAACGGGATTAATTAAGACTATTCAAAATTTTCCGAATTCTGAACAAATTCCAAAAACCAAAATTTACCCATTAAGAACATATTTTTGGGTTAAACTACTTCCGAGTTCCAGAGGATGGAGGCCCGCTGGATGCGGATTCCGACTTTTGAATTTAGTTCAAATGGGCATAGTCTTTCCCAATTAGGTCCAACCGTCGCATTTCCTATTTAACCTATGTGAAATTTTTGAGAAAACCCTAATTATAATAAATGATTGGAACTCATGCTTTGTTAAAATTTGTAAGAAATAAGCTGAAAAAAAGGGTGCTGAATAGACCACAATGAATGGGATGAGAACATAGCACCTTGAATAATTCAGGCACTTCGGTGTGACTATGGCTTGCAAAGAAATGAGAAGAGGAACACCGGATATGCATAAGGAATTTTAAATTTCGACAAAGTGTAATATACGCATTTCCAACCACAAATCTGATACAATAGTAAGAAAGTAAATACTAGACCACGGAAGAGTCGCAATTTTCATCAATAGAGCCTGATTGGAATCGAATGCTAACACAAAGGACTTGACCAAATTTAAAAGAATAAAAAAGCTTGGGACCCAATTAACCAAATTCAATGAATAGAACCTAATTGCAATTGAACTTAAACCTTAGGCAACTGTAAGAAATTTACCCTGAGTATAAACATGCTACCAAAAAACATATTGTTGAAGAACAAATTATACAAAGCGATGAATCACAAAACACAAATTCATAAAGGCTTATTGTAGTTAAAATATTGCTGTTCCCTGTCAAGTGCACAAGAAAAAATTCAAACAAAATATATGTACCTAACCTGTCTCTTATTTGAGAAATCAAAAGTCCTACACTTGATTTCTAATTACTTAGGAGTCAAAAATTTATTAATCAGGAATGCAGCATTATGTCAAACAATTGGAATAAAAAATTAGGCATTACCAACCAAATCTGCATGAAGTATAACTCCAATATGCGCTCGACCAAGGGCATTAAGTGGTTCTCTCAAAGACCCACGAGGAATCAAGTGGTCATTCCCCCATGGCGCCAACCCATTTATCATAACAATCTCAACATCCCTACATAGACTTAAGTGCTGCCTAAAAAAATTTCAAAGTGAGGAAAGGCGGTTCTATTGAAAGAAAACACATCAATAGAATAGAATAAAGTGATAGCAAAAAATCAATAGTATGAATCTATTTCATGGCATCAAATGGCACGATACCTTAAAGAATGAAAAGTTAAATACCTGTTACAAACCATATCAGCAGAAACAATAAGCGAACAATCCAACGTACCTATTACCATGATGTTATTAACCTAAAAAAATAACCAAACCCCAAATATCCCTCTTCTTACAAAACAAAAGAATTCTAGGCTTCTTATCAGTACTCTCGCCTCCTTGTGTATGAACTCCACCTCTAAACTAAGGGCAAAAAGATTTCAGTGATATGCTGATCTAGAGGTACAGCTTCCGCTGTAAACCAATCCTCTATGTAAAATAATACAACTACAGTGAAAATATGCAAGTGACTCTTGCTGGAACTCATATTTCGAAGCTACAGAGATTATGAGGAAAGGTTTCAGTCATTTTAACATTTCTACCAAACAACAATGAAATAAATGTATGGCCTAAGCCAGCATCTTCACAGAATATGAATTAGAAGTAATTCAAAACCTTCAACCATCAGCCCATACTTCATAATTCTCTTTTAACGGAATTCTAAAATTACTCCAACTGCATTTTTTCTTCTCACAATGCCTGTCAAACAAAATATTGCTACCCTTCTTGCAAAAATAACTTGCATTATGAAGGTATCTATTCATCAGAATTTTACACTGTAACACCAAGGAACATGATGAGAGGAGTCAGTGTAATTGGTAGATAATGTGCAACATAAAAGAGCAATAATAACCAACAACAAATTGAAAGCATGGGAAGCTTAAAATAAGAGAATACAATCATAAAAGTATAACAAGTATATACAACATGAATGACTAATAAATCCAAATACCTGCATCCCATCATCTAGAATCACAACACCGATCTTTTCAGCTCTGCAATGAGGTCCAAAATTATGAGGAGATAAAAGCTTCTCCCAATACAATGGCCTACTTAAGTCCATGCAACCATATATATCAAACATAGCAGAAGCTGTACCAATCCGATTAACACCCACACCAACCTTTGCATTAGTATGCAAGAGGTGCCTTTGAAGCATTTTAGCTTCATCACCGCCAGCATATCCCTAATATTATCAATATAAATGAGATGATTATGCTAATACTTTCATGCACCGAAGAAGACCAAATGATAATAATTCGGCCAAGAAAAAAAACAAGGCAACAACTTTAATTAGTACATTTTGTTATTGAATTTCTCAAGTACAGCAATGGGTTGAAACACGAAGCAACTAAGCAAAAAAAACACTCCTTCATTAAGGCTAAACCTCTACATTGACATTCCACAAAACTGACTAATTTTAAGGCTATAAATGGGACTGAACTAAGTTCAGCATTGCTTTACCCAAGCTTGTTTTTTTTTAAACTTTTTTATTGAGGCAAAACTCAAACATAAGTTGTCCTTAAAAACTTTCAACAAGATTGTTTCTTTAATTTCATAGCAAACACAAGCAGGTTAGGCGCCTAAATTGATAAGAGTTTGACAAAATTTAATTTGATTATATGGACTTCTTCATAAAAAATAGATAAACTAAAGACAAAAAATTCATAAAAAGTTGCACTATAGGATTAATTTTTTTGATCAGCAATAACAAAATGCCATGCTTATGAACATAAATTAAAAAAATAGCTAGATGATGAATATCCTAATGATATTAGAATAATTTACAATTTATTGCAAGCATGATTAGTTAAGCTGATCTCAATCCTAATCCAATCTCTTAGTACATTTTAACAAGTCCATTCCAAACATAATATGTTAAACTGGGCCTGTTATGAAGATGCATGTACACAAGCATATTAACAATCATAGACTGAGCAAAGAACATGCTTATTCAAACTTGTTCATTTAATATCACAGCATGTAAATAAGTGTTCAAAGTTGTAAGCTTAGCATGGTAAACAAACATAAACTAGTTCTTATAGAGGAATCACTGGTTAGTCATTGTTCAATCGGTGTCATCAAATAAGTTAAAAGGAAAGCTTTTGATTCAAAGGCAGATCCATGCCAGAAAGCCCAATACTAACAAAAAGAGGCTATCAAGTATCAAACGCTACTGAAGAAAAAGCTCACCCTTGAGAGAATCAGTGGCGGTAAACCTAGTTCGTGTAGGTATAACGCGATGAACTCCACCATGGGCGTCTTTCCGTTACCACCCCATGTTAGATTCCCCACGCTAATTACTGGTACAGGCAACCTAAAGAACCAAAACCCACATCAACAAACTGCGGGAAATGCTGAGAGGAGTGAAGTGAGAAAGGGGGAGGGCTTGCCTGCGACGTGGGAGGAGGGCGAACTGGTAAAGGCGGCAGCGAAGGTAGAGGCAGAGGCGGTAGAAGGAGGCGGCAATGGAGAGAACGGGCACGAGGGATCGGTGAAGGAGAGGCAGCTCCGGCAGCCGCTCGTCCGCGGTGGTGGCGATACGGGCCACCGTCAGCCGCAATTTCTCCAACATGATTCGGACCAAAAGGACCCAAAAGTCCAGCTTTGAGCCCAGACCATCGCGCAGGGCCGAGCATTTGGTTAAAAATTTGAAAATTTTGGTCGATTTAAATTTAACTTAATTTTTTTTAATGCAAAATCTGTTTGTCAAAAATAAAATTAACTCAATTTATAATCAATTTAAAAAAATTTAATCTATATTTGAAAAAAATTACTAAATATTTAAATTTAGTATAAAAATATAGTAAATATTT